>JAFMPE010110776.1:0-12551 GCA_024759925.1 Ficus religiosa | reverse complement strand
ATACTGCGTTCCAAGGTACTGAATGGTCAACCCTTTGACTCTCATTGGTCAAACTTTGACTTTTTCGGTCAAAGTTGACTTTTTTTTTGTCAAACCTTTGACTTTCGTAAAATCATGTGTTTTTCCGACCTTTCCGACTCAAAAGGTCTGTTTCTAGGCTAAAAAATCAGTTTTGAGTCTTATTGATCTATAAGAACTCACAAAATTTCTCAAAAGCTCCACATCGAGCTTTTTCATTCATACCTTCATAAAATGAAATTAATTCCTTAAAAAGGAAAATAGGGACATTGAAAAATCGGGTATTACAGCCTACCCTCCTCATGGGGTTAGTACAAACAAAAAGCGATGCCATAAGAAACCGTCAAAACCATACCTTTGAAAACCATTTTGTAAAATCGGCCTCATTAAAAACCTTTCTTGTAATACCCGCATGGGAAAAAGTTTCCAAACTAAGCTTTTCATTACTCTAGTCTCACTCGATTCTCTTTTATTTTAAAGATTAATAGACGAAAGCAAAACCGTTTCTACATGTGAGTAGGGATTTTTATCATTGCGAGATCTGATAATTAAATATTTAAGAAGAAGTTGTTGTTGTTGTTGTTTTTTATTTTTTTTATTTTTAATTTTTGTTGTTGTTGTTGTTGTTTTATAAGTAAATGATGAAAAAGAATAATTAACATCAAAAGAGGAATATCTCAACTAGATTGGCACATAAAATAAATCTCTTACACGAATTTATTGAAATATATAAGAAAAAGAAATTAAAAGAATGTTTGGAAAACCACCCAAATTAACAAGGCTAAAAATCGTCAAAGAGAAACTCCAAAGATAATTCTGAGTAAAGGCCTAACATAATTCCATCGAGTGATCTACTTTCTCGAGTCAAGATTGAGAAAGGCCATCTTCCAAGAAAACCTAGTGGCAAAAATCTGAAAGAGAGAAAAAGAATACATGATAACAACCTGCATAAAGCATCCATCACGCGGAAGAATACACAACTGTGCTTAAGTAGCGAAGTAATAAGTATGTCTGGCACATAAATTTGAAAAGGAAAATTAAACAAAAAGATTTTAATTCAAACTGAGAATTTTTTTAGATTCATGTTTGAGAGATAGAAAAATTAATATAGAACAGATTTGAAAAAAAAAAAAAAAGGTGAAAAAAATTAAAATTGAATAAAAATCATTTTTAATTTTTCTTGTCACAACCTATGTGCCAAACACAATTCTTTTACCATTTCTTCATTAGTAACCACGTTATTTAATTTCGAAAATTGGAATACATAATAAAAACAAATGATTTTTGAGCTCATTTTCTAGTCCTCATAAATTATTTAATTTTTCTCAAATGAAAAAGGTTTTGTTATTCTTAGACACTACACGTGTATAGTAGAATAGTCATAAAAGAAAATTTTGGACAACTCCTAGTCACATAACTGTCAGGGAAATAAGATTTTTTTTCCCATTAGAAAAGACTTTTGAGCCTTCGTAGTAAGGACTTCTTATCTATTGGCCATATATTGGCCATTATAAATTGACTCTCGTGAATGCATTTCTTTCCCTCAAAAAAGGCAAGACTAAGTTGGTTTGATTAGTTTAGTAGCGATACGTTAGTTAATCAAGACTGACCTAATAATTAATTAGTGAATTTAATTGGTAACAAATTAAGATCACTAGACATGGAAAGTTTTCATTAATTAAATTAATCAAAGAAGAATTTAAAAGAATTAAGTCAATTCGCATTACTTCGATTTAAGTTTAAAAAAAAAAAAAAAAAGATTAATTGCATGTTCAGAAAGTACTTCTGGCTCAAGAGTCCGCTGGGTTGGATCGAAGTTGGTTTTGCAGGAAGCTTATTTCTTCATAAAAGAAGCCTTTTAACTTTGGAAAAGAGAATAGAAGGAGTCAGTACATAATAGTGGAACCCTCTGTCTTGCACATATATATAATTTTTCGGTCAGAATTATCAAATTAATCTTGATTTTGCAGGCATTTTGTTTAATAAAACCAAGCACTATGATTTTCATGTGTTACATTTTTGGTACTATAGTAACATTTTTGTTTTTTCTTGTCCTGTGAGTACTTAATTATTCCTTTCCAAGATGGAACAGAGGTTGGAACAGACGTTGGAACAGAGGTTGGATGTCGCTGCCCGAGCAGGGGACATCGACGCCATGTATTCTCTGATGAACGAAGATGCGTGTCTTTTGGAGCGGATTGAGGAGGTACCTTTTGTCGATACTCCGTTGCATACAGCTGCATCTGCAGGGCAAGTCCACTTTGCCATGGAGATCATGAGGCTAAAGCCGTCTTTCGCTAGAAAGTTGAATCAAAACGGCTATAGCCCTATTCATCTGGCTTTGCAAAATGAGCAAACAAAGTTGGTACTTCGTCTTCTAGATGTTGACAGAGAACTTGTCCGTTTCCAAGGAAGAGAGGGTAAAACTCCTTTGCATTTCGCAGCTGAGTGCGGTATGATTGATCTTCTAGCTGAGTTCCTTTCGGTTTGCCCCAAATCCATTCAGGATTTGACGATTCGGAAAGAAAGCGCCTTGCATGTTGCTGTTAAAAGTGATAAGTTGGAAGCGCTGAAAGTGCTCTTGGAATGGCTTGAGCATGTTGGCATGAACCGGCCGGTCCTCAACTGGTGTGACGACGAAGGAAACACCATCTTGCACGTTGCAGCATCCAGGAATCAAACTGAGGTAAAGCTTATTGTTAAATGTTTTATTTGCTAATCGCTGTACATATAATATTTGGTTACTCTGTTCGCCGATAGAAACTAGTGAAAATAGTATTTTAACGGACCTGATAAAAATTAGTTACCATTGTTCGTAATTGCTGCGTTAACGTTGTTAATCTGAGATAAGCGGTTTGTTATGGAGTGTCGGACTAACACTTATGAGAGAAAGGAAAGATTTGATAATTGTACGGTAGGGGATAAAAAATATAGTAGACTTTATATATAAACCATCAAAACTATATCCGTTGATTCTGTTTGCTTGAAATACTTTTGATGTGACTTTGACTAGATTTAAATGTTCAAAAATATGCACTATAGGTAGGAAAACCCAACAATAGAAAGCTCAGAAAAGGATATATCCATTTGTTTGGTTGAAAATTAATAAAGGATAGTGATCTAGGAATCACAAATCCCTTGAGTTAGGTCTTACAATGTTTTGGATTGATTTTTAGTTCATATTGTTTTGACTATGCGCAGGTCGTGAAATTGTTAATAGCTCGCGGAGTTGATGTAAACGCCATCAATATGGCGGGTAAAACAGCCTTGGACATCTCAAAGCAACCTAACGAATCGGGAAATCTAGAAATCAGAGACAGCCTAATTCAAGCTTGTGCTCTAGAAGCGGCTTCACTTCCAAGAATTAACTTTTCCCTACGTTTCCGAAGGTGAGAATAAATAGTTGTGACTAAAAAGTAGTTCTAGTACTAGTGAGTTCCTTTAATTTTCTTCATAAACTAATTTTGGACATACAATCACACCAAAATTGTAAGTAGACCTTTTGATGTAAGAGAGATAACGTAAGTCCTTTTACTTACTAGCCGTAAAACAGAGATAAGGGGTTCTGATTTAACACGTACGTTCCTCTGATTCCACTCTATCGGTTCTTGATGTTTTAACATGATTTCTATGGTATTGTGATCAACAGAAGGGATGAAAGGTTGAAAGATGCGACTATGAAAGATGCGGCTATTAAAGATGCTGCTAAAGCAGGAGACACCAGTGCCCTCTATTCTTTAATTCAAGAAGATCCTTATATCCTTGAACGCTTTGAAGTCATACCGAGTGTGGAGACTCCTTTGCATATAGCAGCGCGTCTCGGACATTTCAACTTTGCCATGGAAATCATGAGATGGAAACCATCATTTGCTAAGAAGCCAAACCAGCAAGGGTTATGTCCCATTCACCTTGCTATAATAGGCGGGCATATCCAAACATTGAAACATCTTCTGAGCTTCGATACCGGCCTTGTCCGGTTGCAGGGAAGAGAGGGTAAAACTAGCTTGCATTATGCAGCTGAAAAAGGAGACATCCTTCTTTTGGATACTCTACTGTTAGCTTGTCCGCTATCGATATTAGATGTGACGGATCATGGTGATACCGCTCTTCATGTCGCTGTAAAAAATTCCCAATTTGGTGCTTGCTACTTCCTAGTAAGAGTACTTCGGAGCACCATTCATGACGGTTCTAAGAAGCAGGAGAAAAAAGTTCTGAACTCTCAGGACGAGAAAGGCAACACAGTACTCCACATTGCAGTACAGACGACTAATCCCCAGGCATATGCTTTCCTCACTCAGCTTGATTTTTTTTTTCTTTCTGTTTTCATTATTAATTTTTTGCTTGAAATTCCTAAGCTTTATTATATTCATTTCGAATCGTGACTCTTTAATATTCGTTAACTGCTATAAGAACTTCAGAACCCAAAAATTGATTGATTAATTGAAAAGGCAGATTTACCGAACCTTAAAAAATTGAAATGAGATATGTAGTGAGTTTGAAAAAGAAAAGTAAAGTAATAAGTTAAGGGAATTTATTGATTCCTTTGCCTACGTTTACCTACCTAGCTATTATCAGTGATGTCAATGCAATTACTAATTTGACCTTGACGTTCATCTCGTTTAAGATGGAATCAATATGAGATGCCAGGTAAGGATTGACATTCCTTTTTTTATTCTCTAAATGAATGTGTGGGGTCCACTAAACTCCTGTTCCTGTTATTGTGTAATTAGTAAAAACAAGATTAAATAAAAAACGGAAACACTCTTTCCTTTCTCTTTCTCATTCATGTGAAGTTAACACACTCAAAGATAATACTCGCTGATGATCGATGCCACGAGATACAAAAATAAGGTTTCCGAAGGAATCCACATTCTATTTATAGGTCCCCTCATTAGTTCTGTATATTGATTTTAATTAGGGCAACATTTAACCAATCCCCAGGTCGTTCAACTGCTATTGGACAATGGAGTCGAAGTAAACGTGAAAAACGGAGAGGATTCGACTGCTTTGGATGTCTTAGGGGTCAATCAAGCGCAAGACAATACCGAAATTGAGAAAATGCTACGAAAAGCTGGAGCGTCCAGTGGTTCGCCAGTTAGCAGTGTGGCGACTCCTGTAGAAGATAAGTGGACATCAAAAATCCCAACGAAGGTACGTCTAGTAACATCTATAATGCGGTACAAGAAGGACATGTCGGCCGAATCACGAAATTTGCTATTGGTAGTTGTCGTGCTGATTGCAACAGTCACTTACCAGGCTGCAGTGGAACCTCCTAAAAGTGATAACGATAAGAAGATTTCTTGTATCATGAACAGCCCAAATAATTCTTCAAGTGCAAACAGTACTACTTCCAATATTTCCTCTCTCGTTGGCGATGATTCAGGAGAAGACTTACTTTTCTGGACAACCAACATTTTAGCCCTTTTTAGTTCATTACTAATCATTTTATTACTACTCCCAAGGAAGTACATCATCTCGGTTCTCTACGTACCACTTTATTGCTTTGTGCTGTGCTACGTGGCGACGACTAAAGTCACCGGTTCCTGGTTCAGTTTTACGATCACAAATTTCTTGCTCGGCATATTGGTTTTGACCCTCAGTTTTGTGAACAAAATAAGTCGAGCAGTTAAACAAAGGAGACTTATATAAACTAGGTTCTAGCAGCAAGCGAAGGGAATGAGCTAGGTGAAATGCCTTTTTTTTTTTTTTTTTTTTTTTTTTTTTTTTTAAAGGAAATGCTGCAGAAGTTAAGCACAGTAATTTTCCCCGGTGATTTGACAACTTATGGCTGGATGTTCGTATGTTTGAAAAGTGGTTTCTTTCTTTTGGTTGCTTGACATTAGTGTAATAATTACAAGTGTGACTAGTCCGATTGAAATAATGCTTTTTGCTTGTACGTCTCTGTGCCTCTCGGTGCTCAAATTTCTGTTATTGATTAGTCACTTTCTTTTTCTAGATGAAATATGTTTTTGTATTGGCTTTTAACATTTGAGTGAAAAGTATACTCCATGTTCCTTTCCAATTATTATTGTTGTTAACTGTTGTTGTTGTTGTTGTAAAAGAAGAGATATTGTTGTTAGTAGTCTAGCGGTAATTTCACATATAACTTTATGATAAGATGTAGAGTTTGAATTCTCCTATCTCTAAATTCAAAAAAAAAAAAAAAAAGAAAGAAAGAAAAAGAGAAAGACAGTTATTATAATTAATTAATTAAGGTTGACTTGCACGTCCCAATAAGTTGACATCTATATATAAAAACATCTCCAATGCAAAGCTAAAAGTTTGTGTCAATAGTAAATTTTGACATTTGAGTGAAAAAAGTGCTCTCCAATGGAGTGCGACATTTGATGTTAAATTGACCAAATGCTAAAATTTGTGACAAATTTACTACAAGATATAGCTGATGTCAAATTTAACGTTCGATTCATATTGGTTGTTGGCTTGACATTTGTCATGTAATTATTGCAATAATTTCATTTTTAAATTATTGAAATGCTAAATGCTCACTTTTATAAGTTCCAAAGCATAATGATAATGACAAAAAGTAGGGTCTAGATGTGAAGGCTTGTTTCTTGTCTAAGATTAGTCTGTAGGGTCTTCAGCAAACATTCTATCGTTTCTAGAAAACCCCTTTAATAATATCCATAAGAAATATGGTTACACCGGTCGCTTATTATCCAAACTTAAATTTTATCTAAAGAAAAAAAAAAAAAAGAAAAAAAGAAGGTGGACTTGTATGTGATCCACTGTGACGACGATGTTAATTTCTTTGGTACTTTGTTGACAATTCAATTGACAAAGTATGCATGGCAGTACGCTGGTTGTAATTACTTAACAATTTCATGGAATTATCTTTGTTTACATTATTATTGTGAACAGGCTCAATGATAACAACGTGCACAATAAATGCATACGTATATGTGCTCAATAAACTTTATAGGTGAATGTGGTCCTGAAATTGACATGGCGGATTGCAATCACCACACTATTTGCAAGTTGCAGCTTCCACGAATTGGGCTTCAATAAATTTTAAAACGTAAATGTTTTTAAGAGAAAATTTTGGATATGTTTCTCTTACATGAAAATGGGAATTTTTATCACTGCAAGAGAGTTTTTTATTTTATTTTATTTTTTTAAGTAAATGATGAGAAAGAATAAATAACATCAAAAGAGGATCTGACAATTAAATATTGAAGAAGAAGTTTTATATTTTATTTTATTTTATTTTTTTAATTAAATGATGAGAAAGAATAATAAACATCAAAAGAGGAATATCTCAACTAGATTGACTCTTAAACTGAATCTCTTACTCGAATTTATTGAAATATGTAAGAAAAAGAAATTAAAAAAATGTTTGAAAAACTACCCAAACAAGGCTAAAAATCCGCAAAGAGAAACAACAAAGGTAATTCTTAATAAGGGCCTAACATAATTCCATCAAGTGATCAACTTTCTCAAGTCAAGATTGAGAAAGGCCTTATAACCATCTTCCAAGAAAACCTAGTGGCAAAAATCTGAAAGAGAGAAAAAGAATACATGATAACAACCCGCATAAAGCATACATGATAACAACCCGCATAAAGCATCCATCAGGCGGAAGAATACCCAACCGTGCTTAGGTAGCGAAGTATTAGGTATGTCTGGCACATAAATTTGAGAAGGAAAATTAAACAAAAAGATTTTAATTCAAACTGATAATTTTTTTTTGGTTTTTTCTTTATGATTTTTTTTAATTTTTGTTAAATTAATTATTGTTAAATTATTAAAATACCCTCACAAATGAACAGATCTGAACGGAAAGGACCATAATAGCCAAAAATTAAGAGTTTAGGATTATCTTGACAAAAAAATAAATAAATTAATAATAAAAATCAAACCATTACCTTTGAAAGAATTTAAGAACTATTTAGGTCAATTATTTATATCAATTATTTATATGTATGCATTTATTGCGCACGTAGTTATCTGAGCCTGTTCACAATAGTAATGTAAACAAAGATAGTTCCATGAAATTGTTAAGTAATTACAACCAGCGTACTGCCATGCATACTTTTGTCAATGGAATTGTCAACAAAATGCCTAAGAAATTAACATCGTCGTTACAGTGGATCACATACTAGTCCACCTTTTCTTTTTGTTTTTTTTTTTTTAATGAAATTTAAGTTTGGATAATGAGCAACCGGTGTGAGTATATTTCTTGTTTTTTATGAACATTATTAAAGAGGTTCTCCAGACATTGATTAAATGTTCGTTGAAGACCCTGCACATTAGTCTTAGATAAGAAACAAGACTTCAGTTCTAGACCCCTTAAAGAGGTTAACTAACACTCAAACCTTTAACCATATGCCCAATACAGTAATCCTTTAGTGCACCCTAGACCACCACTAAGTGGTTACTAGTCTAGTCTTCTTTATAGGTATTAACTTCTATGCCTTATTTAGTTATTAAATTCTCTTTTTAATTTTTTATATATCTAAGTTGCTTATTTACCCCGTAAACAAACCTGACATAGAGTCAACCCATGGGAAGTAAGGGCATACTTACGGGTTTTGGAAAGAGATTTAAACACAAAAGGTTTGAAAGGTGCGATTCATGTGATTTCTTTTCTGATCCTTCATCATAATAAAATTTTGAAGCTACTGAAAAAGGACATAATGAATATGAATACAATTTGTGCTTTCATATGTTTTTTTTCCCCTTCAATTTTAGTATATTTTTTTGCAATTCTTATATTAAGGCGTCTAATTCTTAATAATACTGCTCATACGTGAATTTCCCCAAGTTTTTCCAAATCCTAGTCAAGAATATCATAAAATTTGATAGATGAGAAACTTCTTGCACATTGTACATTGCTACAAAGTGAATTGAAAACAATTAGAATTGCGCAAACTTGACAAGTGAATGTGGTCATGAAATTGACATGGTGGATTGAAGTTACCACATTATTTGCAAGTTGCAGCTTCCACGAATCGAGCTCCACTAAATTTTAAAAGGTAAATCTTTTTGAAGGAAAATTTTGGATATGTTTCTATTACACGAAAATGGGAAAAAAAAAAAAAAAAAAAGATTAACAAGAGATACATGCGAGTAGGAATTTTTATCATTGAGATAATTAAATATTTAAGAAGAAGTTTTATATTATATTTTATTTTTTTCAGTAAATGATGAGAAAGAATAATTAACATCAAAAGAGGAATATCTCAACTAGATTGGCACTTAAACAAAATCTCTTGCTCAAATTTATTGAAATATATAAGAAAATGAAATTAAAAGAATGTTTGAAAAACCACCCAAACAAGGCTAAAAATGCGCAAAGAGAAACTCCAAAGATAATTCTGAAATAATTCCACCGAGTGATGTACTTTCTCAAGTCAAGATTGAGAAAGGCCTTGTAACCATCCTCCAAGAAAACCTAGTGGCAAAAATCTGAAAGAGACAAAAAGAATACAGGATAACAACCTGCATAAAGCATCCATCATGTGGAAGAATACACAACTGTGCTTGAGTAGCAAAGTAACAGGTTTGTCTGGCACACAAATTTGAAAAGGAAAATTAAACAAAAAGATTTTAATTCAAACTGATAATTTTTTTGGATTGATGTTTGGGAGATAGAAAAATTAATATAGTAAAGATTTAAAAAAAAAAAAAAGGTGAAAAAAATTAAAATTGAATACAAAACATTTTAAAATTTTCTTACCACAACCTATGTGCCGAACACAATTCTTTTACCATTTCTTCATTAGTAACCAGGTTATTTAATATCGAAAATTGGAATACATAAAAAAACAAATAATTTTTGAGCTCATTTTCTAGTCCTCATAAATTATTTAATTTTTCTCAAATGAAAAAGGTTTTGTTATTCTTAGACACTACACGTGTATAGTAGAATAGTCATAAAAGAAAATTTTGGACAACTCCTAGTCACATAACTGTCAGGGAAATAAGATTTTTTTTCCCATTAGAAAAGACTTTTGAGCCTTCGTAGTAAGGACTTCTTATCTATTGGCCATATATTGGCCATTATAAATTGACTCTCGTGAATGCATTTCTTTCCCTCAAAAAAGGCAAGACTAAGTTGGTTTGATTAGTTAAGTAGCGATACATTAGTTAATCAAGGCTGACCTAATAATTAATTAGTAAACTTAATTGGTAACAAATTAAGATCACTAGATATGGAAAGTTTTCATTAATTAAATTAATCAAAGAAGAATTTAAAAGAGTTAAGTCAATTCGCATTACTTCGATTTAAGTTAGAAAAAAAAAAAAAAAAGATTAATTGCGTGTTCAGAAAGCACTTCTGGCTCAAGAGTCCGCTGGGTTGGATCGAAGTTAGTTTTGCAGGAAGCCAATTTCATAAAAGAATCCTTTTAACTTTGGAAAAGAGAATAGAATGAGTCAGTACATATTAGTGGAACCCTCTGTCTTGCACATATATATAATTTTTCGGTCAGAATTATCAAATTAATCTTGCGTAATTTTGCTTTAATCAGAAATCTGAACAATTTGCATTTTTAAAAATTTGTTAGTAGTTGTTCAAACAAATATATTATCAGTGAATTGAAGTATCGCCCCTCGAAAAGCACATATATAGATTATTGTCCCAAGTCTAGAAGCCTCAGTTTTTATTTATTTATTTTTTTTAAAAATCTCCAACTATACAAATATGGAGGGTTAAAAACTTAAACAAGCTGAAGATTACTAATTAAGGATATTGAGATTATTATTGACAAACAAAGAGGAAGATTTGCATTAAGGGGGCAGAAACTGGACGACCAACTTCATGTGGACTCGGATTAGGTGCTATATAAGATGCTATTTTTTTTTATTTCTCTCGTGGGACGTTGCTATTGTAATATAATTAATTAAGATATTTCTAATCCCAATTTTTAAGTATTAACTTACATGACAATGAGTTATTATTTTTTTACCGGTTGCTATAATCAATTGCTGTACAATCTTTGTGTACTCAAAAATTGAGATTAAAATTTGTGTCTTATATGCATTTTTCTAACACTATATATATATATGGTATTTGGATCAGCATTACTAAGTTGGAATGATCAAGAGTTTACAAACCGATGATGACACCTACGTAAAATAAACCAATGACATATTTCATCCCATCTTTGGGCAAGGCGGTTTTGGTTTGAGAGGTGACTTAACCAATTATTTTATTATTAAATAAGCAATTAGTAGATTACCAGGTGCAGCTCCACATGGTGGAAAAGTAAGCTTTTTACGATGACATCAAACTGAATTTTTTTTTATTATTATGTTTTAGATAATGAATGGAACAATTAACATCAAGAGAGCCCAATATATCCCATGTAGATCGACTTCCACGAGCATTCTCATCCTACACTACCGTCATGGTAACTATGCCTACCCTCCTCATGGGATCAGAACAAATAGAAAACGATGCCATAAGAAACCGTCAAAACCAACCATTTTGTAAAATTAGCCTCATTAAAAACCTTTCTTTGATCACACTTCCGATTGAATATAGGCTTCAATACCATTTCAGTGATCCATGCCTTAGTATGATATTATCTGCTTTGAATCTTATGTTCTCACGATTTTACTTTTAGGCTATACCCCTGAAAACCTTCATACCATTAGGACGTTGTTTCTTTTCTTTTGATTCATCATATTTATTAATTCTCAAAAGATGTGAAACTGCACAACTTATCATTTTCTTTATATAGATTGATAACTGTACCTTTGAAAACTGTTCCTTAAAATTGGCCTTGTCAAAAACCTTTCTTTGAAAACTATTCCCTAAAGGAAAAGTCTCCAAACTAAGCTTTTCAATTTTCTAGTCTCACTCGTTTTCTATTCTTATAAAGATTAATAGACGAAAGCAAAACCGTTTCTACATGGAAATTTCCTTCTTGACCAAAGGGAATGAAGACTAAACGATGATATATGATGCTCCTTTTCAGCGCGCATATATGCATATGTATTAAACATGCAAGTACCACAAAAGATTTTCGCTGCTGAATTGGTGGTGTTTTGTCCACAAAGTTTAATTTTGTTTTCTTTTTAGCTGAAGTGCTTAATAATTCGCTTTCAAGCTATATGGAAGAGAGGTTGGATGCCGCTGCCCGTTCAGGGGATATTGCAGCCTTGTATTCATTGATGAAGGAAGATGCATTTGTTTTGGAGCGCATCGAGGAGGTACCTTTTATCGATACTCCGTTGCATGCAGCTGCATCTGCAGGACAAGTCCACTTCGCCATGGAGATCCTGAGGCTAAAACCGTCTTTTGCTAGAAAGTTGAATCAAAACGGGTATAGCCCTATTCATTTGGCTTTGCAAAATAAGCAAACAAAATTGATAAGTCGTCTTCTGGATGTCGAGGGAGACCTTGTTCGTGTCCAAGGAAGAGAGGGTAAAACTCCTTTGCATTTTGCCGTTGAGTGCGGTATGGTTGGTGTTCTAGCTGAGTTCCTTTCGGTTTGCCCCAAATCGATTCAAGATTTAACGATTCGAAACGAAACCGCTCTGCATGTTGCTGTCAAAAGTGATAAGTT
>JAFMPE010110754.1:621-13178 GCA_024759925.1 Ficus religiosa | reverse complement strand
TATATATATATATATATAAATCATTATCAAGGAAAAAAGTAGCATAGATATTTAAAAATATTTTATAATCTTATCAAAACCTGCCTGATTGCTGCATTTATTAAAAAGTTCCACAATCTTCAAACTACACTAGTTTCTGATTGTTTCTTTCTCATTTTCTCAGGACTCAAACACGCGACACTAAGAATCACAGAATTTCCGGAGGAATGCAGAATTAATTCATCCGCATTCTTCCTTGACCAAAAAATTCCAGGATTTCAAGAAATTCACACAATTAAGACTCAAGCATTTCTAGAGAGAGAGAGAGAGAGAGAGAGGAGCAGTACCTGACCGACGACAGCAGCGAGAGGAAAGAACTGCCTGCCATAGGGAGAGACATCGAGGTTCTTCTCCTGAGCGAGGACGGCGCCGTTGCCGGATTCGGCGACGGCATTGGCGGAAGCGCGAACTCGGAGGAGGCCATGGCTGCGAAGGCGTTTGGAGGTTAAGTAGGAAGAGAAGAGAAGAGGATGCTGTTGGAGCTTGAGAAAGGGCAGCAATGGAGGTTGGAGTCGAGAGTGGGAGTGAGAAGTGAACGTCGGAGCTGTGTGGAAGACCGCCATGGAAGAGTTAGTGACAAGAAGAGAGGAGTGCTTCCTTCTTATCTGTTAAAAGACAGTTTAGTGGGTCCCACAGAAATCTAGGAATCTGTGGAAATAAGGGTCATGACTGGCTTCCTGTATCGCCTCCAACCCCATATCGTTGTCAATTCCGTTTCTTGCTACGACATGTCGTTTAACACTAATGCAGTTTTGCTAGTCGGTAATCCGACTAAAATTCCATCTCCCCCCCCCCCCCCCCCTCTTTGTTTCTTTGTTTTTTTTGGGTTTCAGTTACAGTTAGTTTTCAACAGTGTTTTAGTGGGGATTATTATAAGATAAATTAATTTTTTTATTTAATTATTTTATGCTTAATTAGTTCTTAAATGTTTTAAAATTTTCCTTTAAAAAAAAGTTTTAAAATTGAGGGACTAAAATGAGATTTAACCTACAATTGAAGGATAAAAATGAGATTTCATCGTAAAAAATAAAAAAAAGGTGAACCCGTCCCTAGTAAATTACCAATCCAATAACTTCAATAATTGCAAAAAGTAATCAAATAATTAATTGAAGTTATGTGATTGAAAATATAATTAAACAGTAATCATACACATGCAGTAAAAAATGTAGAGTTCCTCCGTCCTCAAGTTCCAAAAATAAAAATTAAAAATTAAAAATCTAACTTCCCATCATATTAGTTCCATTATTGCCAAAAAAAAAAAAAAAAAAAAATACTTAATTGCTATCTTGTTGATTAATGAGAAATTACGAACATACAAAGTTGCTTATGTTATTACTGAATGCTAAAAATATGTTGAAGAATGACTAAATGCAATTTATCCAAATCATCAACGAAACCGATAAAATTAGACTGAAAATTGCTAGTTTGCCCGTTCAGTGGTCGAATAGAATATAGCATTATTTTGTCTAGAACTAGCAATTTACTTCCCTCGAAAAAGAAAAAAAAAAAAAAAACCCCTTGTTAGCGGTAAACATATGAAGAAAAAAAAAAAAATCGTAATTTCAATTTTACAGATTCTATAGAATTTTTATTTCCATCAGTTCAATTATCAACTTCGATATAAATAAATATGAAAAAGAAAAAAGGCCAAAAGAGAGAACTCTCACATTCCATTCCATCTTTCCTTTTTCCTGGAGCCTGTACAATGTCAGTTACAACGATACAAGAAAAAGAAAAAACCTAATTTGTTTATAAACATGTTATCATTCTAAACTTAATCGCCAGTTCCGACCGAAAAAGCTCTCATCAATCCTCTGAAAAAATATATAACCTAAAATGAAATGGCTAGTTTTCAGTTTGGCTAAAACAAACAATTCAGTATTTCATCTGCAGGTCTAATATCTCTGTTAACGGTACTAATCTATTTTTTTTTTTTTTTTTTGGGTCTTCTCTTATCTCATACGTCTTCAATTGCAATCTCTTTAATTAATTGTGTTAGAATTAACCAAATGAATTAATACCGAGCTGCATTGGGCCTGTCTTGGTATTGGATAAACATGACGGTGGCGGAGAGGTGAGAATCAAACACCATTGGCAATGCCAGCAGGATAAAATAAGTACCCAAAAGGAACAACCACCCTCCGCGATAAGAAAGCTGCAAAAACAAAAAATTGAACTGGCATGTGAGACTACAAAGACCAGTTAGACGGGGAAAAACGAAAAAGGCCATCCACGCATGCAGACAATGGAACCGGTATAAAGAATACAAGGGGTAGTTGCAAAAATGGCCAAAATATTAGACCCCTTCCCAAAAAAAATTTCATAACATTTTTTTCACCAAAAAAAAAACAATGATTGATTTACTCGAGTAAACAGTCAACTCACTCTAACCAAAATCAGGAAAATCGTCCATTTATTTTACCCAACCAAAAACGGAGAAGAAACTACAGAGAAAAATTACTGACTTTCAGATAAGTCTCCAAAGTGAACAAGCCTTAAAATTTCCTTTAGAACTTGTTTGATAGGAAGAAAAAATAGGAGGGGGAGGAGTAAAGGGATTAATATAAAGGATTTTCGGACCCGGGGTTGTTTGGTAGGAACGAGAAGACGATGGATAGTTGAGGGAGTTCAAATCTTTTAAATAACCTCTTCTTTTTTTGAGGGAAAAATAACCTCGATTTTTAACCCATACCAATCACCATGAGAGAAAAAGTCCTCCCCTTCCTCGCTATTTTCCTAGGTTATGTACCTTTTTTTTCCATTTTAATTTCCCCTTACCAAACAATGCCTAAGAAGGGTGACTATCATAACCCAGTAGACATGGACGCTCTTTGGACACTCATAAGTTATACCTCTCTGGACGCTCTTTGGACGTTCATGTGCTCCTTGTGGTAGTACTCAATATGTCAATTCGCTGCTGCAAACTTTTACCTCATTGCACGGGGAGGTCACCACCTCACCCGCTAGCATACTCCCTTTTCTCCAAAACCACAGGTTTCTTTCTAGTTTGCTCCAAATTGACCGTGCAGTTGAAATATAAACCCAATGCCGCATTTATTACTCGGGATGTTGCAAATAAGCAACTATGTGCATCCTCTCCATTTCTCATCCAAATTTTCAAATGCCAAAACAACTCAATTGCATGCCACCTGCATCTACAAATGACGGGGAAAAGAATTAGACAACAAAAAGACTTGAAATATGAATGTTAACAAATAACAATCATTTCACCGTAGCCCCATATACTGAGGATCTAACCTAATTGCATTTACCATGTTCCAGAAAACAGTTTCAGCCTTAATTAAGTTGCGAAGAGGAATTTCCTATCTCAAGGGTTAGTTTCCTCAAAAATCAAAGAAAGAACCACGATCCCTAAGAGGTAGCCATGATCATGTTCTTTGAACCACTTTAACCTCAAGCATGGAATGTAACACATGAAAATATTCAGGGCCGTTTTCATCCTAATGTTGCTTGCGAGTTGGAGTGTTGAGTACATCTATTCTCCAGTTTAGCATAAACTCAATAGTAATAGAATAATTAATGTCAACACATTACAAGCATACCTCACTCAAGGGTGGGACTGCATTAGATACTTCCTCAGTACGGTCAACTGCAGCGGTATCTTGTACTTCAGCTAACTGGGACACATCAGTCTGCACAGTTGCCAAATGCGGACAGACAGGAGTCGTCCTCTCACAACACATATGGCACCTAAATCCAATTAGTTTATCGATGTTCTCAGAATTAATTCCAAAAGCATCCGCATGAAACCACTCTGCATGTAGAGAAAGGGCATGGCAGTTAACACTAAATAATATTATTAAAGAGTAAAAGAAAAAAGAAAAAGAAAATCCTCCAATGCCTCAATATTCTAATCTGAATGAAAGTCAAAACACCAAAAATGCTATTTGAATTACGAACAAATTAAACACTAATTACCTTGACAGGTCTCACAAATAATATAACTTAAAGTAGATTGATGGTCTGCTTCATCACAAAGCTGACATTTCGGAATGGCAGATGACTGTTCAGAAGCAGCCAGAAAACTTTTATCCCTAAAAAGCAGAACTCGTTCATCATTTGGCTTTCTAGACAACCTCAATCCATTGAGCCAGTAACTGTAAGAAGCTGCAGTTCTCTTCCTCCTGAAACAAGTACCTTTCTCTTCTTTTTTGCAAGAAGTACCTTTCTTTGGCTTCTCTTGAGTAACCTTTTTCGCAATGACCTGTTTCCCTTTCTTGCGTCCACGATGCCTTTTGTTTTGCAATTTTTTGGTTTGCAACTTTTTGTTTTGCAGTTTGTTCTGCAGTGATAGGCATTTTGCTGTCCTAGCTGAACGTCGTAAAGGCACTGCAGTTACAGCTTTACTATTTTTCTTCGGTTGTACTTTCCGTCCAACAGTTGATACTTTTTTATTGCCTTTTACGTGTGGCGACCTGCCATCTGTCTGAACATTTTTGGACTTCTTCGATTTCACTTTGCCCCCTTTTTTGTCAGTTTTACCTTTTTTCACTACAATCCTTACACGCACCCCATTCTGGCATCGGTGGCATGCGTATGTACACTCCGCAATGACAGCCCCAGCAGACTTCTTGACATGCCTTTTATGGAAAAACCCTACATAAATTACAATAACTTGAGAAGCTTTATAGCATCCAGCAATAGCAATAACCATGGACAACCAAAAAACTATGTTGAAAAATAACAACAGATAGATTATAAAGATTTTTGAGAAATAAAAACAGTCTAACAAAAGGGGGAAAAAGTGGTATTGTATGACTGTTAGAGTGCAATGGCAAAAAAATTGAATCAACTCTCAAGAGCCCTTACAGAAATTTCAGAGCAATAACAAGAATTACGCGGACTAAATCAATCCTAAGAAAAAACAACAGTGGTAGAGCTACAGTATGGAAAGAAGAGGAAGACGATGGCACAGATTACTTAACATTAAAAAAAAAAAAATTAAAATAAACTGTGGCTGGAAAGTTGACAATAAAATTAATACCCATCTGATACATGCCAACCTTGACCTTCAAAAAAAGTCACAATTGATTCCTTTTGGTTAGGAATTATACTACATTTAACAAAAATGACATACATTTTGAACATATAACTTAGACGTGGATTGCATTGTATTTGAAAATAATAAGCATATTATCAAACAATTAAATAAAACAGCGTAGAGATGGCATTGAAGCACAAATTGTAATTCTAAACTATATTGAGCCTCATAAACTCTTAAAACTTCTTATCCAGAATTGAACGTTACAAATATCAAAACATAAATAAAAGAGAATGATAACTCACCTTTGCAATGCTGGCAGCTCACAGCTTCCCTGCCAATTTTGGAGAAACGGTCAACAAAACATAAAAACAAAAAAGAAGTCATATGGTCTTTTACAAGACAAGGAAAATAAATATTAATTTAAAAAAAAAAAAGTGTCTTTAAAAAACAGCAATGTTTAAAAGCTTCATATGGTAATAGCTCCGTGAGATTCAAAATCGGAAACAGTGTTAAAGTTCAGAAAAGATGCAAGTCAAGACAGAAACCAGCTCGTAATCAATAAAGAACAAAGAAAACAAGATAGAAGGAGAAAACAAGATTTTAACAGAACAGTGGCAAAAAAATGGAAATACAGATCTATCTCTTATTTAGGAAAAGCATCATATAAAGCCCTTCTAGTTTACATAAAGTCTTATACGTGCAGCAACTATTCATAATTGATTCAATACCGTGTCCAGAAATTTGGGTTTTGGAACCGTATTGCTCTACTTTTGCATCATTTCTGATCATGAGACGCAGAAGAGTGACATCCTTTAAGCTAATTTTTAAAAGGCAAGGATCCTAGACAGAGCTCAAATTTCCAGACGAGAATAACTATAGAGAACAACTTGAAATAGATGAGCAATTAAAGCAATTACAGTTGGCAATGAAACCACAATTAGTACCTGATCAGGACATCTTTACTGCAGTGGCCACACTGGTAATACTCTGATCGTTCTGCTTTCGAAAACAAATATGCAAATCCCTTTTTTCGTTGGGGCCTCTTAATAACTGTACTATAATCAACAGACTTCGCAGATTTATTATCAGTAGATTTGCGGGCAATTCTTTTCTCCTCAAAATTCTTCAACAGATGTAACGGAAGATGAGATTCATCCAGCCAATATTTCTTCCTCTCACTAGAAGATTCTTCAACCATGGAACCGTGTTTAGAAACAACATCAGGGATAGCTCTTCTCTTGCCAAAATCAAGAAGGTACTTAACCTGTCCAGCTTGAATGCTCTTCCTACGGACGATAACTTTCTTGAACAGCCTGACGGACTTTCTAGATTCTTTATCCAAAACAGGGAGAGGGTGTGTGTTTTCGATGTCATCCCATTTAATGTATGAATCAAGCTCTCTAACCTAATAACACAAAAAGAACCTTACATACCAAAATCTCAAGAAAATGTAAAGCAAGAATAACAATTAAATTTAACAAAGCATGGAAATTACGCGCTCCTAAAAGCTGTATTACGTACTCGAATTGCAAAAGCACTATTCGATTTCATAAAATAATAGAGAGATGCCAATCCCCAGTACAAAGTTTATTACAAACTTAGATTGCAATAGAAACAATGTCAAATAAAATAATAGAAAGACGGACACTAACAATAACCTATAATCATCGAACTTAATTCAACAAGTTTAAATGATAGATAGGAATGGGAATCTCTTATGTTTGATGAGCTAAATAATTCCATGAATATATGAAGATTGAAATGCAAAATTTGAATTCGAGAATAAGAATTTTCTAAATCTTTCAGGAAAATAAATGTTAAGAGTAAGGAACGAACAAGAAGGTAACTGAAATATCTAAACATCAGCAATAGAAAGCAACAGGCATGGCACCTGGAAAGCGAGCTGCTCGGCACTGGTTGATGTCTCTACAGCAGCTTGCCAGACTAGATATTTGCTTCTCTTTGCATATTCTGAATTCTCAGGATATAATACGCCGGGGATCTTTGTACAGCCAGCTGCAGCATTTTAATTAAATCAGAATAATTATTCAACTGAACTACAGTGAATAAAACTAACCAAGACTAAATACAAAGTGAGCGTAAAATAAGGACCTTGTCTGGCAGCCTTGGAAACCAAGGAGCGAGGCAGAACCTTCCAATTGAACACCTTACGAGAAAGCCTGCCGCCCCTCCACCAAAACATTCCCAAGCCACTGGCAGTGTTTAGAGTAGGGCCGGACTCAAAATTAGGCCTTTTTCTTGCAATCAAGTGTTTTGCACGTGCTGAGCTAGTGACAATGTGAGATGCAGAACCCACGGACACATCAGAATCCACATGTTTTAACCAATCTGCGGAGAGTGCATTACGGCCAAGATTTGACTCTAGCTGTGTAAACACCCATAACATAAAAAATTACAGATGGTTAAAAATAAAAAATAAAAGGCAGCTAATTAAAAAGTTATATGCTGCGTAAATCACGGCAGGAAAAAAGCGGCCTTGAAAGCGAAAGATTTCGAGTTGTTTATGTAATTTTTCATTTTATTAAGTTCTATTCACAAATACCATACACGTAATCTATGAAGTTTTTGAAAGAAAAGCCCCCAAACTCACCCCCACGAACTTGCACCTCCCTGACTATTTTCCGGTACAATCTAAATTCATTACTAGACGTCATCTTAAAAGGAATAAAAGTAAAACGCTTACCGTGAGCAAAAAATGTTTTAACTCCGGTACAATCTAAATTCATTACTAGACGTTATCTTAAAAGGAATAAAAGTAAAATGCTTACCGTGAGCAAAAAATGTTTAACAGAGGCAATATCATATGCCTTCAGAGCACTCTTACACCAAAGCTTAATATGACTTGGATTCAACCACGGACCAAACAGAAGTCCACGCAGACGATTTTCCATGGAAAGAATCTGATATACAATATCAACAAGATGAGTTTTCCTATTCCTTTTCGATTGGAGGCTAAGCACATCCTCGCTGGGAGATTCCTTAACAGGCCCCACATTCATGAAGAACAAGCACTCCTTGTCATCCGTAGCAGCTCTGCATGAAAAGCACCAGCCACATTTCTCTTTCTGCACATCTAAATTGAAACCCTGGACGTTCGACCAACAAAATTTTGAATACTTCTTCAGAATGACTCGCAACTGTCGTGATATTATTTCCTCTTCTGTGACTACCACGACTTGCTTAATTTTCTCTGATGGTTTACGCATCAAATCCTCTGCAATTGATGAAGCTGTTTGACCAAAACTGTAATAGTTCACATAACCACTTCCACACTGCACTTCTGAAGCATTACCTTTTCTGGTGTTTATACAAGTCAAGGGATTTACATGACCAACAGATTCAAAATTTGCTTCTTGTCTCACGTTTACAGTATAAAGTTTTCCTTGCATGTCAGACTGATTAGGGGATTTAGCACAATTGTTAAAATCATAGCCGGTGCCTGACAATGTTTGCGTTTGTGTGGTTTCAGCTGATCCTTCAGAGGTCACGTGTGAACTTCCCGTTACAGTAATTGCATCTCCAATGTTAGCGCTCTCTTCCATTTTTCTCTCCTCAACAGATTCATCCTTAACTGCACAAGATTCCGTATATGGCAATGGGACCTGAGGATTTGAAAGAGCGGGACTCTGTCTCTTCATAAACACGTCTGAGGGAACAGAATATAGGCAGTTAATATTGTCAGTTGTTCCACTTAAGCTTACATTACTCCAGTGCTTGCATATTGCCACTAATACATCACCGTAGAAAAAATCTGATGTCTTTAGCACTTCAATAACCATATTCAGGTCATCTCTGTGGTAGTAACTGCATGAGGACTCGGTGCCATAAGAATCTGACCTGCAAGTTCAACAGTAATACATAACTAAAGCCAACATAACTCTAAAAGATGTTGGTTTCTGGGAAAAAAAAAAAATCCAGCATTTGATCACCATGCAAAAACTGTTCAGTATTGAGTAAAGTAAAACGACGATGAAATAACAAGGAAAAGAAATTTTGAAGAGTATCAACGGCAAAAATATATCATGTGAATTGTAAGCTACATTCGTCATAAGTAGGAGTATCTATTGAGTTAGTCATTAGTTGTACCAATTATAACTACAACTTTATAGTGTAGTTTAAACTATTTAGAACTCATCCTAGAAAGAAGCAGTGATATTGTATTGGTATAAGGTTAAAATGAGAAGAATTGCAAACTTACACCAAAAGGTAACCAAAGCTATTAAAATATAGCCGACCATGAGGATCAATTCCTAATAACTCTGCCCCTCGGAGTGATTTTCGCTGTTTTATCCAAGGCTTATCTCTGGAAATAGCACATTCTGGGCAATACCAGTCACCCTCTGGCAAGTTTTCATTGGCAATTCCTACACACCTTGAATGATATGCAGCGGGGCATCCGTCACAGCATATCAGGTTTCCATCCATCTTACAGAGGCAACACTCGTCATAGTTCCAGTCATTGTTGTTATCAACGTCATCTTCATCCAAACAGGAGCCACTAGAAACGCCAAGTGAAGCCCTCCTTTTCCTGCCAACTGTGTGATTCGAATTCCGTTCATATGCCGTTTCAGGTTCTGCCGCCAATGACCGTCGATTCAGCTCTGATCTTATGGCTTCCACTTCAATCAAATCATCACATAAACACCGAAGAATCTCAATCTTTACAGAAGCAGGTTGCTGGTAGTAGTCAGATTTCAACAACTTCAGGCTACTGAGATCAAAACTAGGTTTCAGTCCTGAACCATGAATTAGAAAGTACTCGACCATAAACATTGGCCATGTAATTGCATCCAAAAAATCCCAGTTAAGACTCCTACACAAAAAATAAAAAAGAATATTAAGCATAAGACAGAAAGAACAGAGATTATTGTTGAGGAAGATAAATGATCAAAGCTATTAACTCGAGTTCAAAGAATACCTTAGGCAATCAGAAGCGGATTCACATCCTTCATTTGAAAGGAACTCCAAATGCTTTTTAAGAATTTTCAATATAGAGAGATGGACATTATCAAACAATGAACTAGGAGATTTGCACTTCACCACAAGCACAAATTCCTCCAGCTCAAAGGGACTCAAATATAATAAAGTACTAAACGAACGGAGACAGGCATAAACAGAAAAAAGGTCAAGTATGGGAATGTCCTTTAAATCTAAATTTTGCGAAGAAGGGGGTAACTGAAGCTTCGGAGGAAGAACAACAGCAGGCTTCTCAGGTTCTTTCCAAACTGAAGTCCCTGGCTTTTCCTCTGTTATTGCACTAACTGCGGGCGAAGATGTTGTGCCATTGACTGTACACGAAGTGGTCGAAACATGATTCTGAGCAGAACCTCTACGGGCACTTCTCCTCAAAACTGTAGGTGTAAGGGCTTTAACATCATCTGCTACCTTTCTTCTCTTTCTACGGCCACTCCTTTGGCTGTATGGCGTTCCTGAATTATCTACATTCTCATGATTCATTTGAGTACCAGCTTCATTTGGACCATCCTTCAACTCAACTTCAGTAGAATCACATTCCATAGCGGAGTTAGTTTCCAACACCACAGCAGAGGCATCAGGCTTCGCATCTTCACCGGAAACGCAACAATCATGATTAAGCTGCTCAGCAGGCGGTGTACATGCATCCCTAACCGAGCTCTCAAGCAAATCGCTACCACCCTTCTCAGTAACATCTTCATTAATATCCAAATCAACTTTTGTCAAAGCCCCATTCATGTCCATATCTCCGACAATCTTTTCTTCATTGCCCTCCTTCGCCTGGGCATCATCATCTGCTCTCTCGAAATTAGTACCAACCTTCAACTCTTCCCCATCCTTAACATCATCAACCACATCCAAATTCAAATCAAAATCACAGCCTCTCCTCTGCGTTTCTACGGGTGAATTAAAGCTCTCATCGAAATCCCCATTCGCATCCAAATTCAGATCAATACGACCGCGTTTCCTCAATTTCGCCTCGGAACCGAAATGCGAATCTGAATGATTATCATCATTCAGATTCAAATTAAATCCAGCATTCAAATCAATCCCATCTCTCAAATCCCCAACCCCATTACTCAAATCCCCATTAACAGACGAGAAACCCTCTCTCTTTCCTAATAGGGTTTGCTCTTCCTCTTTCAAATTCCCATTCCCTCCAATTTCGCGCTTTCCCTCTTTCTCATCATTCAAATTGTCACCATGATTACATCCAAGGGTTTCATGTTCACTACGAAACGAACAATCAACAACAAGATTTAGACCGTCATTACCTGGCTCGCCCGATTCCTCGCCGCTCCGGTCGAGAAGACGCCGTTTTTTGGGCTTCCGGCCGAGCTGGATTTTGCCTTCGACGAGCAAGGAGACCTCGGACAACCCGAGCTCCTCGGAATCGCCGTCCTCGTAGACGACCTCGAACACCCCCGACGACGCGTCGTACGATTTCACCGTCCCCGAGGAGAAGACCCCGCCGCCACCGCCGCCGCCGTCGAGCTCTCTCTTCACGACTCGCCCGACGAACTCCATGATCCGGAGGGAGCAGGCCAAAACGACAGTTGAAAGAGAGAAAACGACAAGGGAGAGAGAAGAAGAAAGGAATCAAATCCTATGAACTGCTTTTCTTCTTTCTTTCTTCTTTCTTCTTCTTCTTCTTGTGTGAAAATTGAATTGCGACTTTCTCTCTCTAGAAAATGTTTTAAACGTGCAGAGAGGAGAGAGAAAGAGAGAGAGTTGAGGAAGAAAAGGGTCTGTGGTTTCCTTTTTTTTTTTTTTTTCCCCCTGCTTTTTCTCTCTTTTTTTCTCTCTCTACCTTTCTCTCTCCTTGGAAGTGGGTCGTGCCCTCTTTTACCCAAAAAAAAAACCGCTCAACTTCGTAGTGAGAGAGAGAGAGAGAGGATTAAAAAATCTGAAATGAAACTCACCCTTTCTCTCTCTAGAAACGAAGAGTAAACAATAAAAAGAAAAAGAAAAAAAAAAGAGGAAAAAAATCTCAAAAAAGAAGCAAAATAAATAGATGCATATTATTCAGAGCAAATAATAAAAAGGGCAAAAGATGTATGTAAATGTAGATATATTTTGCTAATAAGAAAGGTATAATGGTATTCTAGGAAAAAAAAAAGAAAAAAGAAAAAAAGAAAGGTGTAACGGTATTTGTTGGTAAGTTTGGTGAAGATATAAACTTTCTTTATTTTTCTAAAATATAATAATAGTAATTTGTTGATGTCAATTTTTTTTTTTAATCGTTTTTATGAATGGGTTTGTTTTCGTTTTGGTAGCTTTATGAGTGTTATTTAGTGGGAAAATATAATAGAATTAATTACTATGCTAGAGGACAGTGGTAAATTCACTATTTTTTGGATACTTATCTTTTTAAAGATGCTTTTGCAACCGTTTAGTGGAGAGCATTTGTCTCTTTTTTTTGTTTGTGATAATTTCATTTTGATTCCTAAACTATACATTCAACTCACTCTAGTCTTCAAATTTCAGTCTTCTAAAATTTTCAACCAAAAAAAAAAAA
>JAFMPE010110726.1:0-17908 GCA_024759925.1 Ficus religiosa | reverse complement strand
CTCTACTTGGAATAATGTAGAGCTTAAAAGAGCCAATATAGCCTAAAAGAACACATCGTTGATATAATGTCATATTTAGTGGCTTTTAGGATTTTTGATCCCATAAGATAAGTTAAAAGTCAACATAATACATCTTTTTAAAATTATCACTAGTCATTTAAAAAGATAGTCTTGTAGTTTACCATTGAGGTTTCCGATCTCCAACGTCGATCTCCAATTGTCAAAGAGTATTATGGTAGATTACCAAAAGTAGTTTGGTCGAATACTTTGGCATCTTACCACAATACTTTTGGTAATCAACATGGGTCTCTAGTCCTCAGCACTAGTCTTTGATAGCCAATGTGTTTTGGAATGATACTTTTGCTAATCTACCAATTTTTTTTTTTCAATGCCACAAAATCATGCCTTTGATTGATTTTTGCCACACACAGAATAAACTCTTGCAAGAAATACAATAACACGATATCATAAATATTTAGTTTTCTAATTGTTTTAAAATACCAATTGGTATTCATAATGTAACCACTTGGGTTACCATTTGGTTATCAACTGGTTATCAATACTAGTGGGTTTTTGAATGACAAATGATAACCAGTTGGTTACCGGCCGGCAACCACCACCGTCAGTGAGTAACCAGTTGATAACTAAATGATTAATGATTGAAAACTTATGATTTCGTAAGATTTTTTGGATTCCATAACCAAATATTTAAACAAATACCAGATTTTTCCAAATATCACATAATTCTACAAATATGTTTATACATCAAATTCAATAAAAATCACAAAAAGTCAGGGGGGGGGGGGGGTGGGAAAAACACCATGATTGCCGGAGGAAACCATTGCAAATCGCTAGTCAAAAATGCCGCCGCTGCCATCCTCGCCTCCAACAACAAGTCGATCTTCACCTGCCACGAACACAACAAAGACCACAAGATCATCAACAAAACTCACAAAAAAACGAAAAACAAAAAAACAAAACAAAAAAAACAAAAAAACGAAAAACGAAAACGAAAACGAAAACAAAAATCAAAAACCATAAAAATGTACCCGAAGCAAAAAAAAAAATGGTAAAAAAAAAAATTACATAAGAGAGAGAACTGAGCTCCATCGGCAAATCGGTGACAGCAGTGGACGAGATCCATCGGCAACCAAAGTGGAGGAAATCTGATGGCTGCAAGGAGAGCGAGAACAAGAAAAACGATCGGCGTCGGAGTAGACTAGTAGCTGCGGCGGCATCACCGTGATGGAGATCGTGGTCACGATCGGCCCTGTAGCGATGTCTCGAGACCAGAGCTAATTTCATTAAATCAACTTTAGTCCTATTTGCCCGGTTTGTAAACATTTTAGATTCTTTTTTTTTCTTTTCCTTTTTCATAATTTTTTTATTTGTTAATTCTCCATTCTTTATAAATGATAAATTTGTCTTGATAATTACTATTTTAGATGTATATGAAAAAAAAAAAAAAAAAGAAACATATTTCAAATTAATATCTTCATTTTAAACATCTATATAAATAACCCAAATCAGTCCACAACTTTTGTGGCACACACCTTAATTATCTCAAAATTGTCAGCCATCTCTAACTCATATTTACTTTCCGTAATCTAATGAAATATTGATTATATTTTTTCAGACTCCCAGATTATATTTTTGTCTTTTTTTTATTATTTGTTATCTTCCAAATTTTTTACGTTAGATTATTATAAAATACCTTTTTTCTTTTCAAGAATGATTATTTCAAATATATTAATCTTTCATACTATTTTCCCACTTTATCAACAAAAAAAAAATCACAAGGTCATGAAAAAAAATCACACGAAAATAAAAATAACCATAATATTACAAAAGTTACATAACAAAAAAAAAAAAAAAAAAAAAAACTCTGAAGCAATCGCACGGCCGAATGCACGGCGGCGACATCAATGATAGCCACATTGACGTTCGCGGGCACACTTTTCCACTTTTTTTTTTTTTAATAAATAAATATAGCATTAACGTCAACATATACAACATTGAGGATGATCTAAGAACACGTTGTCGATGAAACCACGCAATAAAGTTGGTAGCTTAAGACCAATGTTGTTGTCTATGCATAAATAGGTATTTTTTTTAGATTTGCTGCTGCTAATTTTAGATTGTGAGCACTTTTTTTATCACAATAAATTCATGAATGATTCCTGATTCTATTTTATCAATAACTTAGTCCCTATAGTGAATTTATTGGTGAATTTTTTTTTTCCTGTAAACATAGACAACATTACTGAATTATGTAAATCTGCATCTTCTATGAGTTTATGTTAATTTTAATTTCAGTTTATTTTCCTGATACAGTTTTTTTTTTTTTTTTTTTTCCTCTCTTCCTTGCGGCTTGTAACATTTATCATCATTTAGGTTTGGAACTTATAAAAGTAATCTTCTAGTATTTAAGGGCCAAAGGAAGATGGGCATGATTCCGGCTTAATTAACCTGAAATTATATGGGCAATCCCCTTTTAAAAAGGAGTTGGGCCACAGCCCAGCAGGTGTATAAGCATGAAATGAAGATGAAGTAAGCATGGCTTTGTTTGCATTCCTCCGGAACTATTAAATCCTCTTCTGGGCATGATCCCAGTAATAGTTAAAGAAATTCCTTTTCTTTTGAGTATTGGAGACGGAGTTTTAGAAATATTTAGATTGAAATTGGGATGAGTTTTCGAAATATAAATTCGGTTGAAAAAACTGTTTGGAGTGAAAAAAAATATAAAAACTTGAAATGTATTTAGAAAAAAATATCATTATGAATATGTTTTGTGCCTCTTGAAATTCTGTGTAACTTTTTAGAAAAGGAAACTATATCATTTGAACTTGACAAAGTTATGGATATTTAAAATTTGAGTAATTGAAAATATTTGAAGATATGAATTGTGAAAAGTAATTTCGACATGAAGAAAAAGACAAAAAAAAAAAAATGAAGATGTGGTTTGTAAAACCTCCTCTAAACAAACCTAAATATTTTAGTATATAATATTAAATAAAAAAAATCAGATAACCATTTAACCACAATTAAAAGTTAGGGCTCGTTTGGGAAGCATTCCAAACCACATTTTTAAACTTTTTTTTTTAATTTTCTTTAATTCAAAACTACTTTTCATTATTCTTATCTTCAAATCTCTATGGCATACTCAAAATATAAGTATGTGTTTGGAATACGAGTTTAATGGGCAATTTTTGGGTTGAAGTTGGTTGACTTCTCAAAAATTAGTTATAATTTTAATTAACTTTTTAGAAAAATACAAAACGAATATGAAAATCTTACCAAACAAACCATAAAAATCCATAAATTTGTTATTTAAAGTCCAAATGATATGATTTTTTCTATTAAAAAAAAATTAAAAGCAATGAAACAAGATCCACATTGATATTTTTTTTTTATAAATATATTTTAAGATTTTATACTTTTCACTCCAAACTGTTTTTTTAACCAAACGCACAGTTTTGAAACCCAATCCATTTCAATTAAGTTATCTCCAAAACTCCGTCTTCAATTATCCCCAGAACGTCCCTTAAATTTTGATGTAAGTTTTTTTACTTGAATGTCAAAATTTGGCTTTAGTACGTGAATTTGATGGTGCTAAAAAAATTCTCTGTTTTATCAACCTAAACCAAGTGTGGGTGGAAAACAACGTCAAAAGGTGGAAGAAACGTCCAAAGGAGAAAGAAAATATGAATGGGCAAGGTTTTTGATGTCCAGTTGACCAATGCCTTGAGGTAGACGGTCTTTCGCCGCGAAAGAGCCTTGAAATTTCAGAGAAACAAAAACCTACTTTACTCTGTCCTTCCACGCGGTGATAGTTGTTCTAGTAATGCCATGTTTTGTCATTTGATTTTGGTCATAAAATGTAAAGTCATGAAATTCAATCCATAAAACCTAGACAACAGAACTTGCAGTTTGAGGTTTAGCATAAAGTTCCCCGATCCAGACTTTAAGATAATATATTTTTATATGTTTTGATAAAACTTTTAACATTTTTGACTTCAATTATACAGTAAATGTAATATAATACAATAAAGAACAAATTTAAACATTCAAATATTATATATAATATGAAAAAAATATATGAATTGAAATTTAAACGATTTCTTATATAAAAATTTAAGTTCATTAGGTATATTTCATAAACTATATAATTCATAATATGATACATAAAAATTAAAAATTTTACAAAATTATCATAAAATAAAAAAAAATTTGTTTACTTATGAATAATTTATTATCACGTATAAAATAAATCTTATGGAACAATTTATTTTTTAAGTCTAAATCTTATATTTTTTTATATTAATCATAAACAATTAACTTAGAGGAAATAAAAATATAAACATAATGAAATATTCACTAAAAAAAATTTAGACAAGACAATCACATAATAAAAAAATAAATTAATATATTTAAGCTGTAATAACTCTACAAAGAAAATAATATGGATAAATAATTAAATATTAAATAGCAGAAAATTTTATAGACGACTGGAAAACAATTTTAAGATAATAAAAAAATACATTCACAGAATAAAATTGTAGTAGTGAAGACAGAAAATATTTCTGAATAATTTTTAACCATAAGATAAATTTAAAATAAAAAAAAAATCAGTTATGAAATATGAACGGTTAAATTGTAAGATAAAATATTTACAATAAAATTTCTTAAATATTTTATGCATTTCTATATTTATTTATTAATGTTAATGTAATGAATTTTATTTCTCATACTAAATTTACTTACGTGAATGAAATTTTTCTTACTATTTGACTTTTAGAAGTTTTGTGTTTTATTTATTATTTATTGTGTTTTGATTAGAAACTATTATTTCATTCTATGATAATGAATGAAATTTTTGCTCGAATTTTTAACATTTTTCACTTCAATTATACAATAAATCTAATTTAATACAAGAAAGAACAAATTTAAGTATTCAAATATTATATATAATATGAAAAGAAATATATGAATTGAAATTTAAATGATTTGTTATATAAAAATATAAGTTCATTAGGTATATTTCATAAACTATATAATTCATAATATGATGCATACAAATTAAAAATTCTACAAAATGATTATAAAATAAAATAACAAAAAATTTTTTGCTGATGAATAATTTATTCTCACCTATAAAATAAATCTTATAGAATAATTTATTTTTTAGTCTGAATCTTATATTTTTTTGTATATTTAATCATAAACAATTAATTTAGAGGAAAAAAATATATGAACATAATTAAATATTCAATTAAAAAAACCTACAGAATGAAAATGACATAATAAAAAAAATAAATTAATATAATTAAGCCGTAATAATTGTGGAAAGAAAATAATATAAACAAATAATTAAATATTAAATGAAAGCAAAATTTACAGACGAATGGAAAACAATTTAAGATAATAAAAAAAAAATAAATTTGCACAATAAAATTATAGTAGTGAAGATAGAAAATATTTCTAAATAATTTTTAACCATAAGAATGTTATAAATTTAAAATAAAAAGAAAATTCAATTATCAAATATGAACGGTTAAATTGTAAGATAAAATATTTGGAATAAAATTCTTAGATATTTTATGCATTTCTATATTTATTTATTAATGTTAATGTAATCAATTTTATTTCTCATACTAAATTTACTTAGGTGAATGAAATTTTTTTTACTATTTGAATTTTAAAATTTTTTTGCTTTATTTATTGTTTATTGTGTTTTAATTACAAAATATAATTTCATTTTATGATAATGGATAAAATTTTTGGCCAAAATTTTTGACCATAATATTTTTTATTAATATGTTTTTATTGCTTATATCTTTTTTTTAAAATTCAAATAGTTAAATTTTTTCCCTTTTTTTTTATTACATTTATATGTACACTTTTATTTTCTTTACAATATCTAATACTGTGCTTTTTCTATTTTCTATTATAAAATTCTAAGAATGGAAAAAAATTCTGGAAAAAATACTAACTATTCAAGACGTTTAAAACGTCAAAAAGTTCAATATTATATGAATAATAATGAAGCATCTACATCAACAAATGTGCACGTTTCAAATACTGAATATCAAGAATCAAATACTGAAATATGGATTTCTTCATCGTTTGAAAAAGGTAATTTAATTATTTTAAATTATATTTTACTTTCTATATATTTATTAATTTGGCCAATATTTTTTACTAACGTTTTCTTCTTTTGTTTCGCTTCATTTTTTCCATAAATTTTATAATTTAGACTCAAACAATGAATATATAGATATTAGAGATTGTAATTGCGTATGTCAATATTGCGGAGCATTATTTTAGATATTTGAACAAACACGTAATACAAATCCATCAAAATATTTTTTATGTTGTCAAAATGGAAAAATTAGTATTCCTTTAATTTAAAAATCACCACCAATTTTAGATCAATTATTAAATTATTACGGATGACCTTTAAGTACAAATTTCAGAAAAAATATTAGGACTTATAACTCTATGTTTGCTTTTACTTCATTTGGAGCAAATATTCATCCAGATATTAATAATTCTTTGGTATCATATATTTTTAAAATCAGTGGTCAAATACATCATTTAATGGGATCTTTACTTCTAATTGATAATAATCCTCCAAGATTTGCACAATTATATATTTATGATACAGAAAATTAAATCCAAAACAGAATAGCTACACTTTCAAATACTGATAATTTAAATGAGACAATAGTTGAAAAATTAATTACAATTTTGGATGAAACAAATAGATTAGTACAACTTTTTAGAATTGTTAGAGAAATCTATAAAAATAATCTAATACCATCAATGAAATTACGATTATTAGGAAGACGACAAGAAGATAGTGTACAATATGATCTTCCAACTTCAACAGATATAGGTGCTTTGATTGTCGGAGATATTGGTGAATATGAAAATGGAAGAGATATTATTATTCATAATCAAAGGGGACAACTACAAAGAATTAACAAACTTCATCCATCTTATATGGCATTACAATATCCATTATTATTTCCTTGTGGAGAAGATGGATATAGAATGGATATAAGATGGAATTCAAATTTTATAGGTAAACAACCATGTAGACATCGAATATCAATGAGATCATTTTATACTTTTCAACTTTATCAACGAATACAATAAGGAAATACATTATTTAGATTTGGTCGACTTTTTCAACAGTATATTGTAGATATTTATGCTTCTATTGAAGAAGATCGTTTAGATTATATTAAACATAATCAAAACAACTTAAGATCCGAAATTTATAAAGGTATTCAGGATGCTATAATTAGAGGTGATACAGATGCACAAGCAATTGGAAAAAGAATTATTCTACCATCATCTTATACAGGAAGTCCAAGATATATGATTCAAAATTATCAAGATGCAATGACAATTTGCAGGCATTATAGAAATCCTGATATATATTTAATATTTACATGTAATCCTAAATGGCCAGAAATTACAAGAAATTTATCATTAATTCCAGGACAAAAACCTGAAGATAGACCAGATATTATAAGTAGAATATTTAAAATTAAATTAGAACATTTATTAAAAACAATAAAATCAGGAGTAATTTTTGGGCCCATAATAGCAGGTTAGTTATTTTATTTTTTATAATTAATAAATATATTATTATTATTATAATTTTTTATTTCAAAAATTTAAATACTAACATTTTTTTTCCTCTTTTTTTTGTCCCAGATTTATATGTAGTCGAATTTCAAAAACGTGGTTTACCTCATTGTCATATGTTATTTTGGTTATATCCTGAACATAAATACCATGATTCATCACAAATAGATAAAATTATTTCCGCTGAAATTCCAAACCCAATAACAGATCCTTGAGGAAATAAAATTATTACTGAATATATGATACATGGACCATGTGGATATGCAAAAACATCTGCACCATGTATGAAAAATTCCAAATGCTCAAAAAAATTCCCCAAACAAATAAAAAATGAAACAACAATTGAAGAAAATGGATTTGTAAATTATCGTCGAAGAGATACAGATATTTTAACGTTATTAAAGAAGGAATAAAACTTGATAATAGATATGTTGTACCTTATAATCGAACTTTGTATTTAAAATACTCAGCACATATTAATGTTGAAATATGTTCTCAATCTATGCTTATTAAATATTTATTTAAATATTTAACAAAAGGGCCAGATAGAATTAGAGCCGTTATTGAAGATAACATTGTTACTGAAAATAATAAAACAATAAATTATAAAGAAGTTGATGAAATAAAAGCTTATCTTAATTGTCGATATATTACACCTTATGAAGCAATTTGGAGAATATTTGAATATCCCATACATAATAGAAATCCAGCTATTCAACACCTTTCCATTCATTTATCAAATATGCAAAATATAACATTTAATAAAAATCAACACTTACATAATATAATTCGGCAACCACGAATTGAAAAAACAACACTAACAGAATGGATGGAAATAAATAAAATAGACGAAGATGCTCGATAGCTTACTTATATCGAATTTCAAACAAAATTTGTTTGGAATAATAAAGATAAATTATGGACTCATCGACAACATGGACATACTATAGGACGAACATTTTATATTCATTCAAGTTCTGGTGAATTATACTATTTAAAATTATTATTAAATCATCAAAAAGGATCAACAAGTTATGAATCCCTTCGAACAGTAAACAATATTATTTATACCACAAATCAAACAGCTTGTTATGTATTAGGGTTATTAGGAGATGATAAAGAATGGGATGAATCAATGGAATAAGCATCATTTTGGTCAACATCAACACAACTTCGTCAACTTTTTATTACAATACTATTATTTTGTAATATTTCTAATCCCATAAAATTTTTGGAAAAACATTGGAAATTAATGTGCGACGACATTTTACACAAAGTAAAAATCTTATTTAATAACCCATATTTTCAAATTCCAGAAAATGAGTTATATAATTTTGTATTATATGAATTAGAAAAATTATTAAATCTAAATTCATCTTCTCTATCATATTATAATCTTCCACTTCCAACTGGAACATTAATTGAAGATTTAAATAATAATTTTTTAAGAGAAGAACTTAATTACGACAAATATCAATTAAAAGAAGAAAATCTTAACTTAGTACAAAATTTAAATCAAGAACAACTCTATATTTATAATCAAATTTTAGAAGCAATTGAGAGAAAATAAGATAATTTATTTTTCATATATGGTTATGGTGGTCCAGGGAAAACATATTTATGAAATGCTATTATTAGTAAAATTAGATCAAATGGTGAGATTGTACTAGCTGTAGCATCGTCAAGAATAGCATCATTATTATTACCAAAAGGTCGAACAGCACATTCAAGATTTCGTATACCATTTTCAATCGATAAATTTTCAACCTGCCACATCAAAAAATGTACTCAATTAGCAAAATTAATTGAAAAAACAACACTAATCTTATGGGATGAAGCACCTATGACAAATAAATATTGTTTTGAAGCTTTAGAAAAAATATTACAAGATTTAAAAAATGACTTTAGTCGTCCTTTTGGAGGAATGACAGTTATATTAGGTGGTGATTTTAGACAAATATTATCAGTCATTCCAAATGGAACAAAAGAGAATATAATTAATGTAACTATAAACAATTCTTATCTTTGGCAACATTTTCGTATATTGACCTTAACAGAAAATATGCGCTTAAAAAAGTTTGATTCTAATCTTGATGAACAAATAGAAATTCGTAAGTTTTCTAAATGGATTTTAAATATTGGTAATGGAACAGCAAATGGAATAAAAGATACAGAAAATGAAGATGCTACTTGGATTAAAATACTGGAAGAATATATAATACCATACGATACAGATTCTATTAAACACATTTCAACAACAATATATGAAAATTTTAATAATAATTTTAACAATATTGAATATCTAAAACAACGCGCAATTGTTACACCTAAAAATAAAACAACTGATGTAATAAATAAATACTTATTAAGCTTAGTACCAACAGAAACAAAAATTTATTATAGTTATGGTACTATTCTTTCATCATCTGGAAATCTTAACAAATTAAATCTTTTATATCCTACTGAATTTTTACATACATTTAATTTTAATGGATTACCTCCATATGAATTAGAATTAAAAATTGGAATTCCAGTTATGTTAATTAGAAATCTAAACCAATCAATGAAATTATGCAATGGTATAAGACTTATCATAACACAACTAACAAATAGAATTGTTGAAGGCCGTATTATTAATTCTAATGATACAAATGAGAAAGTTTATATACCAAGAATAGAAATGACAATAAATGAATCTAATTATCCTTTTACATTAAAAAGACGACAATTCCCTTTAAAAATATGTTACGCTATGACAATAAATAAAAGTCAAGGTCAATCATTAAATAAAGTTGGACTTTATTTAGAAGATGAAATTTTTAGTCATGGATAACTATATGTTGCATTATCTAGAGTAACATCACCAAGAGGTTTACATATTTTAATACATAATTCAATTAATAAATTTCCAAATCATATTAAGAATATTGTTTATAAAGAAATATTACATAATAATCATGAAAATTCATAATATATTAGACAAAATAAATCTTTCTCAAATATTAGTTTCTTTATAATAATTATATTATTAAACATTTATCATAATCTTTAAATATTAAATTGAATAAATTTATAACGAAATATATTTATATGTTTTTTATTATTTATAGAAAATGTTCAGTCCACTACGAATACTAAAAGCAGGAGAAACATATGACACAATCTGTGGTCGAGTTTGTCGCTTATGGAGGAACATAGACTACAACACTGGATGTCTAATAAGCGTTGATTGCTTATTAGTAGATGAACATGTAATTAAATTAAATTTTTTCAGCATTATGATATTTATTAATAATAAAATTTCCATATTATTAAATCATATTAAATTGATATATATATATATATATATTTACAGGATGAAGCAATACATGGATTTGTTCGTGCAAAAGATGCTGATTTCATAACAAGCAAAATACAAGTGGGTAATATATATGAAATCAGTAATTTTTTTGTCACGAACAACAAACAAAAGTACAAAATTGTTCCACATAGAGCGATGTTATAATTTGCGCGGTCCACAATTTTCAAGGAAATTGAAGAAGATATACCCAAGATACCTCAGTACAAATTTAATTTCATGGAGTATGACCAATTAACATCAAGAGTTGACATCAATGACCTTCTTTCAGGTAAATAATATATCTGAATATTTTTATTAATTAAGAAAAATACAAATATATAATATTAATATTAATATTTAATAATTTTATGCTCATAATTTTATGACAGATGTTATTGGTCGTCTTATATCTATAAAAGGTATTGAAGAATCCAATGTGGGTAACAGATTAGTTAAAAGGCGAAATCTAACAATTCAAAATATCAGGTAACTATAAATTATATATCATTATAAATATATTTCAATTTAATTAAAAATCAATCTGTAATAATTTACTTATTTAAATTTTTTATTCTTTGCAGAGAAGAATCACTAAGCATAACTCTATGGGGAGAAACTGGAGAAAATTTTGATCAAAATACCGTCGAAAGAATGTCCGAACCAGTGGTCGTCGCCTTTACAGCTATGGCAGCTAAACAATATCTTGGTAAGGATAAATATAATAAAAATTAATAGATATAGATTTATTCCAAATAACAATAACATATTTTTAATCATTATTTATAATAATTATAAATATACAGGTAGACTTTATGATGAAAGCACTTCTGCAACATCATTTTATTTTGAACCAGACATCACTGAATCAAAGAAAATCAAAAAAAGGCAGTCTAAATATTTATTACAAAAATATTATACTTATTTATACATTTTATGATTATCTTAAAAAATTAACATTATTTCATATTTTATTTTTATGATTATCTTAAAAAATTAACATTATTTCATATTTTATTTATTTATAGGTTTAGTCATTCCATTCAAGGAATTGACTTCATTGCTCCATCAACACAAAAACCAATAACATTAGAGGAGCAAAAAACAATGAACAGACTGATGATAGCAGAACTGCGGTGCTTGGATCCATATCAAAACCAGGTAAATATTAATTTAGTACTTATCAATTATAATATATAATTTAATATATATTATCTTTTTGAAATAATAGGACCAAAAATTTACTACAAAGGCAACCATCACTGAAATTGATGCACAATAAGGTTGGTTTTACAATGCCTGTCCACGCTGCTATAGATGTGTCAAACAATCAGGAACTTCATGGTGGTGGGATACACATGCGTACTTAACGACAATACCAATTAGTTTGTAATATTCATCACTTTTATTATATAAAATTAATAAATAACTCTTAAATACCACAAAATTTACTAACTTTCTATTTCTTATAACAGGTACAAAATCAATGTTCGAATCGAAGACAGTACTGGGGGAATAAATGTTGTCATGCTTGGAAAAACAGTACAATCACTGGTGAATAAAGCTTGCTCCATACTAACAATTCAAGAAGGATATACTGATCCAAACATTATTCCCCCTCTCCTTGATCAACTCAAAGGCATGTCAAAAATATTTTTGATTCAATTTCGTCCAAGAGGTGCATTTATCGATGCAACGGTTGTTAAAACCTTTGATGACGATGAATCATGAATGTCATTGCCACCACCAGCAATCAAATCGCTAGAATATACTCTAACACCATTAACATCTTTGGATCCAAAAACACCACTACCAGAAACAAAAAAAGATATGAAAAAACAGCTTTTCATCACTGAATCCATAATGGAGGACATTGAATCAAGGTACATTATTGTTCATAATTTGTTTCAAATTCTTTATATTTATCTATATAAATTAAAAAGAATTATATAATTATACTTATTATTATTTCAGTCCGCAGCAATATCCTTCATTAACAGAAATTCAAACATCTTCTGTTGACCCATCCAGAAAACGAAAAGAATCAAGGTATAGTTATCTTATACTTATAATTACTTATTATATAATTATATCAATTTTAAATTTATCTATAAAAATGAATTAGTACCTTTTTTTTTTTTTTCTTATGACAGATCTGATGAAAAGGGGAAGAAGATTAAACACGGTTGATGAAATTCCAAGTATAAGATGCTTTATTTCTAGCAACGCTATGTATAAATATATGTATATATGTTTGTCTGTATATATAAACCCAATATTTTCAAATAAACTTGAATGTAAATAGTATAATATTATAATAATAAATACTAAACAAATAGAATGCTCATAATTATATTATTTATCTTAACTAATTACTTTTATTATATATTAGTTAGTTGTTTCATTTTATTTTATCTTTACATCACCGTGCGTAGCACGGATATTAGATTCGTATACATCCAAGAACACGTTCTTGATGAAACCACTTAATAAAATTGGTAGCTTAAGACCAACGTTGTTGTCTATGCATAAATAGGTTTTTTTTTTTTTTTAGATTTGCTGCTGCTAATTTTAGATTGTGAGCATTTTTTTTTTAATCACAATAAATTCATGAATGATTCCTGAATCTATTTTATCAATAACTTAGTCCCTATAGTGAATTTATTGGTGATTTTTTTTTTCCTGTAAACATAGACAACATTACTGAATTATGTAAATCTGCATCTTCTATGAGTTTCTGTTAATTTTAATTTCAGTTTATTTTCCTAATACAGTTTTTTTTTTTTCCTTGCGGCTTGTAACATTTATCATCATTTAGGTTTGGAACTTATAAAAGAAATCTTCTTGTATCTAAGGGCCAAAGGAAGATGGGTATGATTCCGGCTCAGTTAACCTGAAATTATGTAGGCAATCCCCTTTTAGAAAGAAGTTGGGCCACAGCCCAGCAGGTGTATAAGCATGAAGTGAAGACGAAGTAAGCATGGCTTTATTTGCATTCCTCTGGAACGATTAAATCCTCTTCTGGGCATGGTCCCAATACTATTGAAAGAAATTCCTTGCCTTTTGAGTATTGGAGATGGAGTTTTAGAAATATTTAGATTGAAATTGGAATGAGTTTTGGAAATATAAGTTTGGTTGAAAAAATTATTTGAAGTAAAAAAAATATAAAAACTTGAAATATATTTAGAAAAAAATATCATTATGAATATGTTTTGTGCCTCTTGAAATTATGTGTAATTTTTTAGAAAATGAAACTATACCATTTGGACTTGACAAAATTATGGATATTTAAAATTTGAGCTATTGAAAATATTTGAAGATATGAATACTGAAAAGTAATTTCGACCCGAAGAAAAAGACAAAAAAAAAAAAAAGAAAAGAAAATGTGGTTTCTAAAACCTCCTCTAAACAAACCTAAATATTTTAGTATATAATATTAAATAAAAAAATCAGATCACCATTTAACCACAATTAAATGTTAGGGCTTGTTTGCTGAGCATTCCAAACCACATTTTTAAACTTTTTTTTTAATTTTCTTTAATTCAAAATTACTTTTCACTATTCTTATCTTCAAATCTTTATGGTATACTCAAAATATAAGTATGTGTTTGGAATACGGGTTTAATGGGCAATTTTTAGGTTGAAGTTGGTTGACTTCTTAAAAATTAGTTATAATTTTAATTAACCTTTTAGAAAAATAAAAAAATGAATATGAAAATCTTACCAAGCGAACCATAAAAATCCATAAATTTGTTACTTAAAGTTCAAATGATATGATTTTTTCTATAAAAAAAAATTAAAAGTACTGAAATAAGATCCACATTAATATTTTTTTCTATTAAAAAAATTAAAAAGTAACGAAACAAGATTTACATTGATATTTTTTTTTCTAAATATATTTTAAGATTTTATACTTTCCACTCCGAACGGTTTTTTTAACCAAACACACATTTTCGAAACTCAATCAATTTCAATGAAGTTATCTCCAAAACTCGGTATTCAATTATCCCCAGAACGTCCCTTAAATTTTGATGTAAGTTTTTTTACTTGAATGTCAAAATTTGGCTTTAGTACGTGAATTTGATGGTGCTAAAAAAATTCTCAGTTTTATCAACTTAAACCAAGTGTAGGTGGAAAACAACGTCAAAAGGTGAAAGAAAATGTGAATGGGCAAGGTTTTTGATGTCCAGTTGACCAATGCCTTGAGGTAGACGGTCTTTCGCCGCGAAAGAGCCTTGAAATTTCAGAGAAACAAAAGCCTACTTTACTCTGTCCTTCCACGCGGTGATAGTTGTTCTAGTAATGCTATGTTTTGTCATTTGAGTTTGGTCATAAAATGCAAACTCATGAAATTCAATCCATAAAACCTGGACAACAGAACTTGCAGTTTGAGGTTAAGCATAAAGTTCCCCGATCCAGACTATAAGATAAGATTCTCTCTCTCTTGTTTTGTGTCTTCTCATTCTAGTGCTAAAAGTTTTACAGAGTCATGTACTCGTCGATTTTCTTCTCCGCTTTCTCTTCTGTTTCTCTTTTGCCACTTTTGAACTTCCTTCCCTTTGATTTTTCGGAGAAAACTAGGACCATTGTTGTTCTCGTCTCCTATTTTTCAACTTCTATCATATGTGAACTTCGGAATGAAAATATTTTGCAGTTAGAGTTGATGAATATTAGCCGACTTTGTAACAAGATTTTAGCTAATGGAAGTGCCCATGTGATTTTCAGTTTAGCTCTGACTGAGCTTCATCATGTGTTTCTGTATTCTCCGATAACTTTGATGTCGAACGATGAAACCAGGACACTAGTGACCTCTGTTGCCCTCGTAATGGGCGGCATAAGCCTGAATTCCATATGTCAAAGGAACAAAGAAAACATTGTTACCCGACAAACCAAAACCAGTCTTTTGCAAGTCCTTTTTTGTTTTGTCGTGTGTCATATCCAGCCTGTGGTTAAATATTTCAACCAGACTCATGAGAAACTTCAGATGGGATGGAAAATGCAAGCGATTATTTATATATTTTGTGATTTCGTTGTGCATTTGGTGGTATTCTCTGACCTTGTTTTGTTAACGGGAAGGAAAACACAATCTGATCCTTGTGCTAGATCAGACTACAATGACAACGCTCAAGGATCCCCCAGTCCGCTAAGCAGACTAGATGATGATTGCCTCGAAAAGATCGTGCAACAAGTGACTGACTACAAGGACTTTGTGGCATTTTCGGAGGTCTGTCACTCAACCCGAGAAGTTTGTTCTAACATGGAGTGGGATGGAGGTCCGAAACCTCCTTGTCTTGTGCTCTCTGAGAAACCGGGCTGCTCCTCTCGACCTTTTTTCAGTCTCCACAACCGTCATGTTTTCGAGCTGGATCTACCGGCAGAAGCAGGAAGGCGCATTTGGGGATCTCAACATGGGTGGCTTGTAACTCTTGGCCCTGAACATGATGCCCAACTTATGAACCCCTTTTCGCAAGTGTGCGTGAATCTCCCTCCTTTCCCCACAATGCATAACCAGCTTGCTCGAGGAAATTGGTACCATATGGTCCAAAACCTTTTTGTGGTCAAAACCAAGATCCACCCCATGAAATTCCTCGTAATCGCCATTTTACATCCAGGGGATCAATTGGTGTTTACAAGGAGTCCAGGTGATATTGGTGAATGGGCTTTTGTAAGCAACCCGAAAGAGTTCTTTTTTAGATCAGTTGCATACTTTGAACACCAACTATATGCACTTTGTAACAATGGCTCACTAATCAGGATCGACTTCAATGGCTCTATTGTGGCAAAAGCAGAGTTTGTTGCTCCCCATCCCATACAGGAATACGTAGGCTATCAACCCCATCACGAGAAAACAGGCAGAGCATACTTGATATCGTCACAAGACGATCTTTTTGGAGTCTTTCGGTATACTAGTAAAGATATTAGGCTCGAGAGAACAGTTCAATTTTGTGTTTACAAGTTTGATTTTGAGAGCTTGGAATGGGAGTCAGAGCGGAGCATTGGGGACAAGGCATTTTTTGTCGGCAAGGGAAATTCATGGAGCATTAGCCTCGCAGACACTGTCAATTGCAGCAGCAATAGCATTTTTTACAGCGATGACATGGACAGCGGATTTGGTCTCGATAATGGAATTTATGATCTGGAAACTTTGCAAACTGAACTTCTTAGGTTTGGAGCTAATGTTCCTCGTTCCCAGCCGCTTGCAACTTGGATCACACCTAGCTTAACTCCAAGCACTTTTCGTTAGTAGTACTTTTTATACTCTGCTGGTAAGTTTCTTTTTCGTTTGCTAATGGTTGATAATGGAGTTCTGTAGGAGTGAATTTGGTAGTTGTTTTTACAAGTTACTTGTTATAACAATGTTAATTTCCATAGGAGTTTTTGTTTGAACAAGACTGACCAATTTGGAATGTAATGTGGGGTGCTGCTACACTTGTTGAATTACTTTCACGAACTATTCTTGAATGACCTCTTTTTTTTTTTTTTTTTTTTTTCGTTCTTGTTAGCAATTTAGATTTATTTTTGATCAAGTTTTATTCCAGTCCAGATTATCTTCTTGCTAAAGCTTGATTTGGAATATCAATGTTCAGAACTTCTGAGTTTGGTTATTTTCTTGAGATTTTCTGAGTTTGGTTTTTTCCCCCCTTGAGATTTTGATATTTTATTATTGTTATAATATACTGAACAATGTTCTGAGTTTGTTTGTTTGTTTTTTTTTTTTCCCCTCCTTATTCTTTATTAATGTTCTGAGCTTGGCTAAGATTGTGATCTGTTCTGGAATTGTGATCTTGCCTTGGTCTAAATTTTTCCTAGCTTTTTTTCCCTAGCTTTTCTGGCATTACGAATACTTCTAGTTTTTAGTTCAACTTTCACCTTTATGTTGATTTTAATGGATTCTTGTTTTTGCAGGGAGTG
>JAFMPE010110708.1:0-12566 GCA_024759925.1 Ficus religiosa | reverse complement strand
GTTATACTTACATTCTACATGAATTGATTAGAGGTTCCTAGCCAAACTGCGGAATTACAACTTTCTAGGAATAGATTCACAAGAATCTGTTTCTTTATTTAGGATAGGCAGAATAATTGTAGGAGAGATTTGTTAGCTGATTTTGTGATTGTGTTTATTTTGGTGTTTATTAGCCTTGATTGTAGGGATTGAGTAGGCAGGATTTTTGCCTTCTTTTTCCTTTATATTGATGTGTATTCTTTGTCAGTAACATAGAAAAATATATGAATTTGCTCTCTCTCTCTCTCTCTCTCTCTCTCGCAAACTTTATGGTATTAGAGCCACCTCCTTTCTAAAAAATATCCCATCTCCTTCTTTCCTCCCCATGACAAAGTACGAGATGACCACCAATCATTCTAATCCTACTCCAAATGATAGCTCAACCTCTGAGGTTACCAATCCCAGCACTATCAGTGTTCCCAAAAGTACTCTTTCCCGTAACTGGCCACAAACTTAACGGAAATAATTTCATCCAATGCCCCAATCCGTTATGATGTTCGTGTACGGCAAAGGAAAGGATGATTATCTTACAGGAGTCACAAAGGCTTCGAGTAAGGAGATCCGAAATTTAAGGTATGGAAAACTATGTTTATGTCCTGGATCATCAACTCCATGAACATTGAAATGGGTGAAAATTTCATGTTCTATGAAACTGCAAAGGAAATATGGGACGCTGCAAGGGAAACTTACTCAGACAATGAGAACACATCTGAACTGTTCAAGATAGAAAGCACACTCCATGAACTCCAACAAGGAGAATCATCTGTCACTCAATATTTCAATACTCTAACTCGACTCTGGCAGCAACTCGACATGTTCGAGAATCACAAGTGGGCGTGCTTTCAAGGTGCAATCAAATGCAAAGAAATCATCAAAGAAAAACGAACCTTCAAAGTTTCTCTTGGGACTCAATAATAATCTTGACGAAGTACGCGGTCTAGTGTTGGGAACGAAACCTCTTCCGTCCATTTGAGAGGCTTTTTCCAAGATTCGCCAAGAAGAAAGTAGAAGAAAGGTAATGGTTGGAAGATCCACCACAGCAAGTCTTAGTGAGTCATCCGCTCTTGCTGCTGGTGGAAATCAACAACAAATCAATGAAGAACGCTCAAGGCAAGGCAGACCATGTGATCATTGCCGAAAGCTTGCACACACCAAAGATAAGTGCTGGAAAATTTATGGTAAGCCAGTTGATTGGAAAACGAGACCTCGAGCCCAAGGAGATCATCAAAGCCGAGGAAATATAGCCACCATTCTAGCTAAGGAACAATCATCTCCATGAGAAAACAACTTGTTCAGCAAAAAGCAGTTGGAAAACCTCCAACGGATGATAAATCAAACTCAAAATCAATCATCAACTGTCATTGGAACCGGTTCAATTGCTCAAAAAGCTAACTTCCTCAACGCCTTAACTGTGAAACAAGAAAAATCGAGTTATTGGATTGTTGACTTAGGGGCTTCAGATCATATGACTGGGAATGCAAGTATGATTCGCAATTATTTCCCTTGTTCTCACAATGTCTTAGTCCGAATAGCCGACGGTATTTTTTCAAAGGTGGCAGGCAAAGGCTCTACGGTCATCTCAAAAGAATTAATTCTTGATACAGAACTCTTGGTCCCAAACCTTGATTGCAATTTACTTTCCATAAGTAGACTCTGACGCAAATTGAGAAACAATTTTTGTAGAAGAATTTTTCTTCATTGATGTCAATAATATACTCCGAGTTAGCTATATATAATGACTATAGCATAAGGAAAAGGAAACTAACTAGACTATATCAAATCCAATGATTTATGGGATATTCTAACAAAATAGGAAACTAACCAAATCAACCTAATTCTAGGGATACAAACTGTTACAAAACCTCCTAAACATGCAACTACACTCCCCCTCAAGCTAGTGATCAGGTATTCTCCATTCCCAGCTTGAATACAACAGACACTAAACTACTTAACCCCTTCGCAAGTACATCCGCAAGTTGGCCATGTGCAGACATGTACTGTGTACAAATCAACCCACTCTCCAATTTCTCCTTGATGAAGTGTGTCAATTTTGATGTGCTTCGTCTAATCATGTTGTACCGGGTTATGAGCTATGCTAATTGCAGACTTATTATCACAATAGAGTCTCATTGGTCCATCCCACTTAATCTTCAAGTCTTTTAAGATGATCGTTAACCAAAGTAGTTCACACACGCCTTGAGCCATTACTCGGAATTCTGCCTCTACACTAGACCGTGCTACCACATTCTGTTTCTTACTCCTCCACGTTACGAGATTACCACCAAGAAAGGTGCAATATCCGGAGGTTGACCTACTGTCAACTATTGACCCAGCATAATCGGCATCCATGTATGCCTCAAGTACCAAACCTCTGTTTCTCTTGAACAAAATACCCTTTCCTGGTGTCCCTTTGAGATGCTATAACACTTGGTAAGCTACATGCAGATGAGCTTCCTTTGGGCTATGCATGAATTGGCTAATCATACTCATAGCGTATGCTATGTCTGGTCGTGTTTGAGACAAATAAATTAGTCTTCCTACCAGGCGCTAATACATTTCCCTATCTACTGCAGTGTCCTCCTTTGCCTTTCCAAGTCTAAGATTCGGGTCTATTGGAGTACTTGCCGGTTTGCATGCTGTCTAACCTGTTTCTTTGAAAAGATCCGTAACATACTTTTGTTGGGAGATAAAAATGCCCTGCCTATAGTGAGCCACCTCGATTCCAAGAAAATATTCCAACCTCCGTAACGCTTCAATCTCAAACTCTTTAACCAAACACTGACCTAGAGACTGTCTCTCCTTATCATCGTTCCCGGCCACTATTATGTCATCAACATATACCAAGACTATTGTGACTCCCCCTAAAGGTGAGTGTTTAATGAACAGTGTGTGAGCCCCTTGGCTTTGTCTATACCCCATGGCAATCATAATTCTTGCAAATCTGCCAAACCATGCCCATGGTGATTGCTTAAGTCCATACAAGGCTTTCTTCAATTTACACATAGTATGAGTAGCCAAATTATTCGCCTAACCTGGTGGGACCTCCATATAAATTTCTTCCTCTAGTTCTCCGTACAAAAATGCGTTCTTGATATCAAACTGCTGCAATCCCAACCATAATTAGCTGCTAGTGACAACATGATTCTAACAGTATTCATCTTCACAACTAGAGTAAAAGTCTGTAAGTAATCAATCCCATAGGTTTTGAGTATAGCCCTTGGCTACCAACGATCCATCTGCTCTATACTTCCCTATATAGATCCATTTACACCCTACGGGTTTCTTTCTTGTTGGCAACTTAACCAACTCCCAAGTTTTGTTCTTCTCCAATGCCTGCATCTCCACATTCATAGTTTGTTTCCATTTCTTATCAGACAAAGCCTTGGATAAGGTGGTAGGGATGGTAATGGTGTTTAAGCTAACAAGGAAGGCTCTATAAGACGCTGAAAAATGTTTAAAGGATAAAAAATGTGCAAAAGGAAATAACAGTCGTTTTGTGCACTCTATGGTCCCTTTCTTAACATCAATGAGAAGATCCTTGTCATTTTTTGCTCACATGAGATTCAGTTTCAGCTTGTAATGAAGGATTAGAAAGTGTTACCTCATTCTCAAGATCTGAGTTGGATTCTCAGACTTGCACAGCTTAAGGGGGTAGCCGTCTTCTTCCTTGAAAACACCTTACCTTTGCAAAATCTCACATTCTCAAGAGCAGAGTTGGAATTTTCTTGGGGATTTTTTGGAATTTTAGGCACAGGTTTAGATACAGGATTTGGCATGGACTCGAATTCAGGCTCAGACGACAAAGACATCAGACTCGGCACAGTGGAACGAGGCGTAGGAACTGGTTTAGACATGGGAAGTGACGACAAATCAAGTAAGAAATCCCCATCCTTATCTTCAATTATTGAATTCTTCCCCTGAAGATAAGGTGTGGTGAAGTAAGACTCTTGTGCATTGAAAGTAACATCCACCAAGACATAGAACTTCTTTGATGGAGGGTGGTAATACTTGTACCCTTTTTGAGTTGAAGAATAACCTACAAAGACACATTTTAACGCCATTGGATCTAACTTCCCCCTATTTTGACTATGGACATAGACAAATGACCCGCACCCAAATAATCTAAGGGACAAGATTATTTGTCATGTGTAGATTTGGATAGAATGTTGAGAGTGTCTTCATTGGACTCTTAAATTCCAAGACTCTGGAAGGCAAACGATTTATAAGATGAACGGTTGTAAGAATTGCTTCCCCCTAAAAAGATTTAGGCACATTTCTCTGGAACAAGAAGGCTCTGGTTGACTCAAGAAGGTGACCATTTTTCCTTTCTGCTACTCCGTTTTGCTGTGGTGTATTGACATAAGATGACACATGTACTATCCCTTCCTTTTGAAAGTATGGAGTTAGGACTTGATTGAAATAATCTTTGGCATTATCCGACCTAAACCTTTTGACATTGACCCCAAATTGAGTCCTAATCATGGAACAAAAATTTGGGAGAACAGTATTGACATCATATTTATGTTTTAAGCAGTTTAAACAGAAAAAGCCGAGTAACACAAGTACAATTGTCAATGAATGACACAAACCATCTTGCCCCAAAAACATTAGGAATAGCAATCCTGGGCATTCACAGCAGCTGATCCTGGGCATTAACTTCCGGATTTCCACACTCCCCCTAAAGCTAGGTTGTAAATGTTGAGTAAACCTAGCTTGGAGTTGAGATCTTCAAATATCTTCTTGGGCACGGCCTTAGTTAGGATATCTGCAATCTGTTGATTTATTGGGATATATTGGAGTGATATGATGTTTGCCTCTATCTTCTCCTTGACAAAGTGTCTGTCAATCTCTACATGCTTAGTCCTGTCATGATGCACTGGATTCTTTGCTATGCTGATCGTGGACTGGTTATCACAAAACATCTTCATGGAGCCTTCAATTGGAATCTACAGCTCACAGAGTACCCGTTTTAGCCATATTCCTTCACAGATACCGAGTGCTAGTGCCCTAAATTCTGCTTCCGCACTGCTTCGAGACACAACTGATTGCTTCTTACTTCTCCAAGTAACTAGTTTACCCCAAACATACGTGCAATATCCCGAAGTTGATCGTCTGTCCATCACAGATCTAGCCCAGTCTGCATCAGTGAATATCTCAATCCCTTTTTTCTCCGTCTTCTTGAAGAACAATCCTTGACCTGGTGTCATCTTCAGATATCTCAAGATTCTATAGACTGCCTCCATGTGCTCTTCCGATGGATTGTTCATGAATTGACTTACCACACTCACTGCAAAACTAATGTCGGGCCTGGTATGTGACAAGTAAATGAGTTTCCCAACCAGTCTTTGATACCTCCCTTTGTCAACTGGTCCACTGTTGTCATTTCCAAGTTTCGAATTGGGGTCCATGGGAGTGTCTGCTGGCTTGCACCCAAGCATACCTGTTTCCTTCAATAGATCTAACACTTACTTCCGTTGAGACACCACAATTCCCTTTTTAGACCTTGCTACCTCCATACCAAGAAAGTATTTGAGATTGCCCAGATCTTTGATCTCAAATTCCTTGGCTAGGAAGCGTTTCAGCTGAAGTATCTCTTCATCGTGGTCCCCTGTTAGAATGATGTCGTCGACATACACAATAAGGATTGCCCTTTTCCCGGTGGATGTGTGCTTGACAAACATCGTGTGATCTGCTTGACACTGGATATATCCGATTTTCTAGACCGCTGTTCGCGATTAATTAGTGTATATAAGTCTACGCAAGTGTACATAATCGCACAAGTAATATAGATTGTGAGTTGAGTATCGTCTCCACAGGGATTGAATTGCTAAAATATATTGCAAAAGAAATTAAGCACAAATCAATTTGAATTTGGTTTTTGAGATAGGAAAAATGCAGTAAACTAATGAAATCAAAAAGGTATAATAAAAAGGCACTAAAATAGACAAAAAGAGCAGTATCCAATCAAGAGTTTGTAAATCAAGAATGAGAATTAAACTAGGATTGCCAAATCCCCCTCCATTGCAAGTCTGACCCGAATGCTGTAGGAATGCTGCAGCAAAACCTGTCCTGTTAACCGAAATTCGATTTTATCATAAAAATTCTTCCGAATGAGTTATAACTAAAATTCCTTAAACCTTTTTCAACATATTCCTATGCGAATCTAGTTCTCAGAACACAATTTCAAGCTCCAATTTCACTGGGTTATACAAGGTAAATAATATATTCCTATACCATTCACAAATCAATATAAACTTTAAAAAGCATATTGAACTTGCATCATCCAAGTTATATCCAGCTCAAATTAACCTTTCCAGAATTAAGCAAGCCTAGCTTCCTATATATTGATGGCCAATCAACAATAGAAATTTAACATTCAAACACTCGGATGAACAGGAAAACAAATTCGCTCAACATTTTCCACAAAACATTCAAATCATCCTCCCAATTTCGGGTTCATTAACAATCCTAGCTAAGAAATTTAGCTCATGTTTCGGATTACAAAAACAAGCAATAATACGAATCCCATGTTCATCAGAGAACGAAAATCACAGAAAAATAAATCAAAGAAAGAGTGAGAAAGAAAAAAACTCCAAATAGCTAGATTGGGTCCTTCACGCCCTTCCTTCTTCTCCTGAGCTCGCCCTCCAAGATAGGCGTGAAAATGGACGCCCAAAAATTCGCAGCTCTCTCTCCCTGTTCTTTCTCTCTTTCGGTTCCGTTCTTTTCTATTTTCTGCTCTATGCTTCTGCGGCTGCCCCCTCTTGCTTAACTCCTTAGGGCAAACAACAAGGCCCACATGACCTCCCAGCTGAGGAGGAGAAGTGGCCCCTACAAAATGAGCTGTAGCCTTCTTGCTGCCATAATGCCAGCTGTAAAGCAAGACTTAGGTCCACATCACTGCTGCAACTTTGCTGTAGCATTGCTATAGCATTTCTGCAGCAAAACTGAAGCACTCCAGCAGCAAGACTACTTATCCTCTGGTCGAGTGGGCCTCCACCCTTTTCTTGGCATAGTGGGCTCCAGCTGTAAGGCAACACAAAATTAAGCTTAAAAATGTGCTAAAAGCCAAAATTAGTTACAACTTTTCACACTTTCTTTAACTAAGACAAATTAATTAGTAATAAATAAAATACTAAAACTAAGGCATATTATCTTAAAATAATAACAATTAATAAGCTTAAAAGCATGCTAAATAACTCTATTTTATAGAGTTATCACACCTCCAAACTTATATCATTGCTCGTCCTTGAACCAGTGCCACCAACTCATTAAAGCACGGAACCTCCTTCTTGCCAAGAATCTGGATTCTTACTTGATCAAATTCTGGATTAAGCCCAACAAGAAAATCATACTCTATCTTGCTCGATGAAATCCTTCATGATAGCGGCATCCTCAGGACATTTGGTTTTTATCACCCTATAATGATCAAGTTCTTGCCACAAAGCTTTCAATTGATTGGCATATTCAGTAACTGTTTTACTTTTCTGTTTTGCAGCAATCGTCTTCACCTTGACTTCGTATACTTGAGCCGCGTCTCTAGCCTTTGAATACATCTGTTGGATTGCATACCAATTATCCTTAGCTATAGCCAAGAACATACATGTGTCACTAATCTCAGGAGTCACAGAATTCCACAACCACGCTATGATCATGGAATCTTCTTCATCCCATGCTTCAAAATGAGGATCTCCTGGTTTGGCCCTGTATTCGTGAGATGGCTGATCTTCCCTTTCCCTTTCCCTTTCAGCACACTGCAAACAAGTTGAGACCATTTGAGGTAATTTTTTCCATCCAGCCTATACACAACCTGAATATTTTGCAATTCCCTGGCTTGTTGAGATCGAACAATCTCTTTCGATTGTGCTGTAGCAGTCGTCTTTGCAACCTCCGACATCCTCCATGAAAAAACCCGATCTCTTTGGCAATTAAGGCAGATCACTAAAAAAATAAATTAAAAAAAAAAAAAACCCAACAATGAAGGCTAGCAGGAGTCACAAAACTGCCAGCAATAAAGACCGAGCAATCAGAAAAATTCTTCCCAAAAAATTCAAAGCCTTAAAGCTCTGATACCATGACGCAAATTAAGAAACAATTTTGTGGAAGAATTTTATTTATCAATCTCAATAATACACACTGAGTTAGCTATATATAATAACCCTAGTAAAAGAAAAAGGAAACTAACTAAGCTATATCAGATCCCATGATTTATGGGATATTCTAACAAAATAGGAAACTAACCAAATCAACCTAATTCTAGGGATACAAACTGTCACAAAATCTCCTAAACAGTTAACTATATATGTGTAAAATACAAGCCACTAATCACGTCTTTCCCACATATCTTTCTAAACTTTTTCCATCTCTTTTTGGCAATAAAAATCCAAAGTTGTTTCAATGTGAAGTGTGTCAATTATTCAAGCCTAGTGTTCCATACAAAACTTCTCAACCTTTTTCCATGATTTGTAGTGATGTGGGGGGGCCATCTAGAGTTAAGAATATCACGGGTTCTACATGGTTTGTGATTTTTGTAGATGATCATACACAAGTTACTTAGCTATTCCTGATGAAAGAAAAATATGAGTTTGGGAAAATATTTTGAAACTTCCATAAAATGATTCAAACCCAATTCAATAGCAAAATCCAGATCTTTCAAACTAATAATGCCAAAGAATATTTTTTTACCTACCTTGGGGATTATACATTGAATCAGGAGGTAGTTCATCAAAGCTCTTGTGTTGATACACCCCAGCAAAATGGAGTGGCTGAAAGAAAAAATAGATATTTGTTAGAAGTAGCTAGATTTTCACTCTTCACCATGCACGTTCCTAAACATTTTTGGGGAGAAACTATTCTCACATCCACCTACCTCATTAATCAAATGCCATCACGGGTTCTTGGGTACAAAACTCCATGTCAAGTACTTCTTGATTTTTTCCCTCACTCTCAACTCATCTCCACAATTCCTTTGAAAATATTTGGATGCTCTGCCTTTGTCCATATTAGTCCATCCCATCGAAGTAAATTGGATCCCAAGTCATAAAAGTGTATTTTTCTTAACTATTCACTAAACCAAAAGGGTTACAAGTGTTATTCTCTAGAAAAACGTTGTTTCTTCAATTCCATGGATGTGACATTCCTTGAAAACCACTCTTATGACCCCAAAACCAATATTCAGGGGCGAAAAGGAGTCCAAACAAGAAGAATATCAGTTTTGGGAAATTCTATGTCAACCAAGCCCTTCAAGTCCTTCGAATCTGATTTAGTCAAGTCCCTCGAGTCCTTTTCAGTCACCTATTCCCTTTAGTCCTGCATGAAGAACCACTTGAAGTCAATCCTGAAATCAATCCTAATTCCGTGTTTGTCTCTCCTACAAGAAGTCCTCATAACACTCTGAGTCCTGTATCCAGTCAAAATTTGCCTCCTCCTTCACTCACGGAGACAAAGCCGCATACACATCCTGTGCAGACCCAAGAATCTAAAACAATTCCAAGTAACACGGATAAACCTATTCCTCTTGAGAGACCAAATAATGATCTTGGCTGGCATATTGCACTAAGAAAGGGTGTAAGGTCATGTACCCTTCATCCTATTTCTCGATTTGTTTCCTATGAAGGCTTATCTAATAAGTTCCTTGCCTTTATTACTGAACTCGCCACTATAGAAATTCCCGACAATATTTATGAAGCCCTGAAAGCCAAGATGGAGAGCAGCAGTGGAGGAAGAAATTTGGGCACTTGAAAAGAATGGGACTAGGGAATTGTTAGAACTACCTAGAGGAATGATACTTGTTGGATGCAAGTGGATCTTTGCCATCAAACACAAAGCAGATGGAAGCATAGATCAATTTAAAGCTAGGCTGGTGGCGAAGGGGTTAACTCAGTCCTATGGAATTGACTGCCAAGAAACGTTTGCTCCTGTTACAAAACTCAATACCATTCGAGTCCTGCAATCACTTGTTCCAAATATTGATTGGCCTCTTCACCAACTAAACATCAAAAATGCCTTCCTCAATGGTGACTTGGAAGAAGAAGTGTACATGGAAGTTCCTCCTGGTTTTGAGGATCAACAAAATGCAAACAAGGTGTGTAAACTCAAAAAATCTCTTTATGGTCTCAAATAGTCTTCGAGAGCTTGGTTCGACAGATTCACAAAGACTGTGAAAAATTATGGCTACTCTCAATGCCAATCCGATCATACTCTCTTCATCAAACAATCTCCCGAAGGTAAAAGGTCCATTCTTATTGTCTATGTTAATGACATTGTACTTACAAAAGATTATGAAGAAGAAATAAAGACTCTCAAGAAAGCTCTAGCCTAGGAATTCGATGTTAAAGACTTGGGACATCTAAAATACTTCGTAGGGATGGAAGTAGCTCAGTCCAGGAAGGGCGTCTCGGTTTCTCAACATAAATATGTCATAGATCTCCTCAAAGAAACGGACATGCTTGGTTGTAAGCCTTCAGACATGTCCATGGACTGAAGCAAAAAATTAGGAGTAGAAAAGGAAAGTGCCTCTGTTGACAAAAAAAGACAATATCAGCGTCTAGTAGGAAAACTAATATATCTCTCGCACACAAGACTTGACATCAGCTTCTCAGTCAGTTTTGCAAGTCAATTTATGAAAAACCTAACTGAAGAACATCTAGAGACAATGTATTGAATCCTAAGATACTTAAAGAAAACTCCCGGGATAGGCTTATTCTTTAACAAGACAGAGAGTTGAGATGTCAAGATCTTCACTTATTCTGATTGGGTTGGATCAATCACGGATAGAAGGTCCACCACTAGTTACTGCACATATGTTTGGGGAAATTTGGTCACTTGGCGAAGCAAGAAACAACCAGTTGTGTCTCGTAGCAGTGCTGAAGCCGAATTCAGGGCTATGGCCCTTGGAATCTATGAAGGAATGTGGTTGAGGGAGCTACTTGCAGATCTAAGATTCCCAAACGAAGGACATCTAAGATTGCTTTGTGACAATCAAGCAGCAATCATTATTGCTAAGGATCCTGTTCATCATGATCGGACCAAACATATCGAGATGGATCGCCACTTCATCAAAGAAAAGATTGAGGCTGATATCATCTCCATTAATTGCACACCAACCAAAAACCAGATTTCTGATATCCTCACAAAGGCTCTTCCAAGAGCTAACTTTGAAGATCCAAGTTCCATGCTGGGTATGATTATCATCTATTACCCAGCTTGAGGGGAGTGTGAAATTACAGCTTTCTAGGAACAGATTCACAAGAATCTGTTTCTTTATTTAGGATAGGTAGAATAATTGTAGGAGAGATTTGTTTGTTGATTTCCTGATTGTGTTTATTTTGGTGTTTATTAGCCTTGATTGTAGGAATTGAGTAGGCAGGATTGTTGCCTTCTTTTTCCTTTATATTGTTGTGTATTCTTTGTTAGTAATATAGAAAAATATATGAATTTTCTCTCTCTCTCTCTCGCAAACTTTAAACGCAAATCTTGTCATTCATGCCAGCCAAATTTAGTCATTAATAAATGAACTGTGTATTTCTATAATTTTTTTAAAATTCAAGATACTACCTGATGAGGAAAGCAGAAAAGGAAATGGCCAAGAGAAAAGGACATATCATGTTCGGTAGATTACAGATATCAGCCGGGCTCTTGACTTAAGTGTGCTTTTAAAACACCTCAAGATCCTAATCTGAATCCGCCCTAATAACACAGATGGCCGACTTAAGTGAAACAAACGTGAGTTTCCTTTTTTGTCAATAATTTTTAATTTCTTGTTCTCCATATTTTTGTTGCCATTTCAACAGGCTGGATTCTTGGAAGGAGTCACCAACATAGTCCCAGGTACTAATTCTGTTTTCTAGGTTGTTGCAAACTGGCCTTTGGTTTACTTTAGTCCTTGAAAGCTCAGAAAGTCTACACTATGTTTTACAGCTTTGGGTGGAGTAAATCTCAAAGAGCTGTTGGACGATGCGGCTTATGAACCAGGAGGGAAGCTCTTGTTAGATTTTAATGACAGAATTGGAGACCGTATTCAAGTTTTTCTGGAGTAACTGCCTTGCAACCAACCTTTCGTTCATTGGTAAAAAGGTCTGAGAGTTATTTTTGCAAGCACAAAGGTTAAATGAGCCTCGGACCTTTTTCTATTCATCTTATTTCGGTTGAAAATATTTACAGAGTTGCATTTACCCAAAATCATTTAAATTTCTTTCTGGTGCATAAAAATTCCGTCCAGAAACAAATGAAAATGGACCAATATATGATGCATATTGGCTAAACGCTTTGAAAAGAGGAAAAGATAGAATCAGAATACAAAAGCAAAGAAATTAGGTAAAAGAACCAATTTAAGAACTTTCTTGAGAATGGAAAAGACGTGTGACATAGACTATGGTATTGAGATTTTGTTTCGTCGAGTCTTCAACTATGATAAGTTTTGCTGCAAAACTAGATGTTTAGCTTTTCAAGACGTCTGCAATAAACTTCTACTGTATTCGTATGTAGTTTGGACGTATGGACATTGGACAATGGAAAAGCACTGGAGC
>JAFMPE010110686.1:654-48577 GCA_024759925.1 Ficus religiosa | reverse complement strand
TAGGTAAGTAACCTGCAAGCAGTTGCTGATACAAGATGGAGGAGCGAGGCAGGGCGAACTGTGAAATGTGGGATATTATGCCGCTATGCGTTTTGATTCTTTCTAAGTATACGGATTGGTATCCGAATGTTGTTCATTCATTTCAATTACAGTTATGTGCTCGTTGGCACTGTGTAAAAAAAAAAAAAAAATTCCGCTGTTTTTCATGTAAGTAAGTTAATAAAAAGAGCCCATATGTATATGTATGCAAGTATGGTAACGACCTGTGCTAGGCGGGTCGTTACATGCACCTTCCTTATCCTTCTTCATTTTCTAGTTCTTGTCCTTGGATGTACTTGCCAAGTAAGCACTTCAGCGTTTCTTCCTCTTGCACACAATGAAAAATGAGCTCATTTAGAGACCATTTGTCCTCTTGGCAGTTATAACTGATCTTGAATTGAATGAATTGTGTAGGAAGCGAAATCAAAACTAAATGCACGAGCAAATCCTCAGACAGCTCCAGCTTTAGTGTCTTTTGTTTTGAAGCAAGATGAGACATCTCGATGATGTACTCCCTTATATTTCCTTTTCCTTTATACTTAATTGAAATCAAGCTCGCCAGAAGCGTACTTGTTTGCGTACTTGTTTCAACCTTATCATTTTTAGCAAAACGCTTTTCAATTTCCTCAAGAAACTCCTTGTCAGTAGTAACCTTTTCGGACATAGCACCCCTAAAGGCTTCTGGAATTCCACGCTGTATGATTATGAGACTCATGCGATTTGAACAATCCCACCTCTCCATGTCTCGTTTTTCCTCAGTGGAACTTTTATCTCTAAGGTCAGCAAGTCGTTCAATCTTTAGCACAAGGTCTTGATCCATGTAGCCGAGAATGATCATAACATTCTCGTTCCAATCCTTGAAGTTGGTCCCATTTAGCATGGGGATAGAATTGACATTTGTAGATATAGTAGAAGCAAATGCACTAGCTGAACAGAGAACAAAATAAGCAAAACAACATGTTCACATAAGAATCAATATCAAACAATCAATAAATTCAAATAATGGTGGGCCCTATCAGAAGATACCTAATAAAACATTAATATTTAGTCTTTGGACAAAAATATTAACTTCTAAGTGATCTCTTATCGTAGTAATCAAATATTGACAATATGTCCTGTTAAACAATAGGTCTATCTTTGAATCGACTTATCATTTATATGGAACACTTTATAATTGTCACATATTTATTACCACAAGTATGCATGTAATTTGGCCAAATATTAACCTTTCTTTGGGCCAGTCAATATTTGTATGAATTAAATACATACAACCATCTTAATATTCCAAATAAATTAATCTACACAAGAGAGGTTACTTTGGTAACATGTTGCTTCAATCAATTTATTTTAGAATATTAGACATCCAAAAAATATAATCAATAAACCAAATTTTGAATTTAATTGAAAAGACAAAAAAAACTATGGGGCTGCAGCGTTTTTTCACGGCCTGGGTTCTGTACCTGGGCCGTACGGGCGTGCTGTAGCGTCGAAAAAGTGCGTTGTAGCGCCCATATGACCTGTACCGTATGACCCATATGACCTGTATGACCAGCGTTGGGCTCGAAAATTCGCATTCCAAAGCCTAATATGTGAATTTTTAACCCTAAAATTCCTCCTTAATGTCTTAATTCATAACAAAACATCAATATATCATCACATAATCATCAATAAGAGAAGATTCCAAAATTCACAAATTAAAAAAATCCATAACCATAACCGTTCTTAAATCCAACAAAATCAAACCTAATTTAGAAAAAAAAAAAAAAAATTAATTCTCAATGGTTTAACATGGAGAAGGCTCTAATACCACTTGTTAGAAAAAGAAACCAAAAACTTCAATGGAGAAAACTTAATTTATCCAAGATCCACCATGTCAAATCATCAAGAGAATGAAAGCGGAAGCATACCTTGATTTATGGGAAGAAGACGATTACGTGTTATAGATCTTCCAATCAAATACGATTTTCCTTTAGAGAAGAATCTCTGTATTCTTACTGATGATGGGATATCAGAGAGAATATGAATATCAGAGAGAATATGAATGAATTTTATTGTATGAATTGGGGACCATAATCATATAATACAACTGCAGTAGTTATACTTTTCATATTTCTAGTTTGGCCCATCATAAAATAAAAAATATGAAATTAGGTCTCTACACATAATAAACTCATACCATATTTAATGCCCAATGCCCAATAAAATTAACCTTACTCATATCATTTTAAATGGGCTGTACTTTAAAATAGCTTATAATACACATTTAATTATATATGTAGGCCCACATGTTTAATTATTTTCCAACAAGACAAGGTTGCTCGTGGCGATTGCAGCACTCCAAGCGGCCAGAAATAGAGGCCAACGGAGAAGGAGAGGGAGCAGAGGAGAGAGAGAGTTATGGGAGAAGAGAGAGTGTGTGTGTGAGATAGGAAAAGGAGGGAGAGAGAGAGTTTGAATTAAAGAGAGAAGGGAAAAAAAGATCACAGGAGTTAAAAGAGACAAAAAAACCACAAAAAATAAAATCATGAAATCTGAAAAACGAAACAAAAATAAAGGTTGCGTTATGTTGGCAGACAGGGGGGATTTGGTTTTATGTTGGTCAATGAATAAATAAAAAGTGATTGTTTAGGTAATTTTTTCTAAAAATAATCAAAACAAACCAAAGAAAATAATGTTTGTGTCATTGATAAAGAGGGAGAGATTTGTGTTATGTTTTCACTTCTAAATGAGATAAAAGAGGTTATTAAGGTGATTTAAACTCATCTTTAATTCTTTTTGACTGGGCGTTGGCCTATGTAGGCTTCTTTTTTCAGTGTATAAACGTTTCAAACAAAAACATCCAATTAATGACGTTGAATTCATCAACTTTTTACACAAGACAAAGATTGTTCATCCAATAATGATTTCCTTCTCTTTCTCTCTCCCCACAAACCCAAACAAACACCAAGAATCCTTCTCGTTCCTCCAAGAAACAGCAAGAAAACATTATAATGAGAATACCCATTTGCTGTTTCTCGCAACATTTCGCGTTCTTGATTTTCTTCTGCAGCACCATTATCGTTTCTCACGCGTACCCACAATACTCTCGCCAACGCCAAGGTAAATCTCTTCTCTCCCTCCTCTGTTTCTCCATCCTTCTCTGTTCTTCTGTTTTCTTTACACTGCAAGATCTGATACTCATACACAGACACTTCTTTTGGCAATATCGTGGTGAACGCGACGGAGTTCCCTTCCTAAGAGTACTTCGACTACATCATCGTCGGCGGCGGAACCGCCGGCTGCCCGCTGGCCGCAACATTGTCCCGCGCTTTCCGGGTTCCTGTCGTGGAGCGCGGCGGCGTTCCCTAAGGCGACGCGAACGTGATGAACCAAGAGGGCTTCTTGGACACCCTAGCCGACGTCGACGCCGACGCTGACGCCGACGACTCGCCCGCAGAATCCTTCACCTCCGAGGACGGTGTTCCCAACGCCCGAGGCCGCGTCGTCGGCCGCAGCAGCGCTATCAACGCCGGTTTCTACACCAGGGCCTAGGAGGAGTTCTATCAGAAATCCGCCATTGTGTGGGACCGCCGGATGGTGAACGACTTCTACGAGTGGGTGGAGAATAAAATCGTGTTTAGGCCGGAGGTCAAGGCGTGGCAATTGGGTGTCCGAGACGGGTTGTTGAAAGTTGGAGTTGGTCCCTACAATGGTTTCAGTTTAGAACATTTGGTGGGGACTAAAGTTGGTGGTTCCATATTTGATAGCTCAGGGAGGAGACATAGTGCTACTGATTTTTGTTCTATGGAAGGTCTCCGAATCTCAAGGTTGTTTTGTATGCCAGTGCGGAGAAGATTCTGCTGGCCTTGCCTGCCTATCCCGGAGTGGGGAAATTGGCGAGTGGAGTGGTTTTTCGGGACAGAAGTGGCAAGTGTCACAATGCTATGGTGAGGGAGCATGGGGAAGTTGTGCTCTCTGCTGGCGCAATTGGGAGCCCTCAACTTCTTTTGTTAAGTGGAATTGGCCCGAGAGCTTATTTGTCGAATTGGGGAATCCCGGTTGCTCATGATCTTCCCTATGTTGGGAGATTCTTTTATGACAATCCAAGAAATAGTATCTCAATTGTGCCTCCGATCCCGCTGGAGCACTCGCTGATTCAGGCTGTTGGTGTTAGTCCATCAGGGGCTTATGTTGAAGCTGCCTCCAATCTGATTCCCTTTGCCGTGCCTGCACGTAGCGTGTTCATCCGCACACCTTCCTTGCCTATCTACCTCACGGTGGCGACAATCATGTCGGAGATCAACGGGCTGCTCTCAATTGGCTCCTTCAGGTTGGCTTCAACGGATGTTAAAACCAGCCCCATTCTGCGGTTCAACTACTTCCACAACCCGGTGGACATGGAGAAGTGCGTGATCGGGATGAGGACAATAGGAAAAGTGCTCAGGAGCACCCCCATGGAGGAGTTCAAGTTCCTGGACGGGCTTGGGAAACGGGATTTTTGATTCGTGGTCCTGCTTTGCCCGTAGATCAATAAAATTACAAGCTGATGGCGGATTTCTGCCACCGGACAGTTAGCACCATATGGCACTGTCATGGGGGATGCTTAGTGGGGAAGGTGGTTGATGCAGACCACAGACTCATTGGCATTAATTCGTTGCGAGTCGTTGATATTTCGACATTTGTCGTGTCGCCGGGGACGAATCCTCAGGCTACAGTTATGATGCTAGGAAGGTGTCTCTCTCTAACTTTGCAGTCATGACTCTTACATTTCAAAGCATAAAAATAAACTATAAAGAAAAGAGGAAACTGACTCTTGCGTTGGCTTAGTTTTGCAGATATGTTGGCTTGAAGATAATTAGAGAACGAATAAGTTATAGATAATGGCTGATTTATTCTCCTTGGGGCTAAAAAGAGGTCTCGTTTGCTTACTTTCTTTCGTGTGATTATAGTGTTACTCTGCTGAGTACTTGTGTATTCTTATGTAATGTAGATGATTCTCTCAAGAGAAGGTTTTTTTTTTTTTTTGGTCAGTTTAATTCATTTATTCTTTGAGTAAAGAGGAGAATGTTTATGATATGAGACTCTACTCCCATTGCTAGTTTTATTTGAAATTTTGGCTTGTGCAAAACATATAGAGTAATGTTCTCCATTATTATTGTTATCATCTTTTCTAAGGGATTTCTGCTGAGATGGACGTATGTTCATTTAGATTAATGATAACAATTTTGATAGCTGAAGTTGACCTTCTTGTTTTAGTCGTGTGCAATTTTTACCATCTTTATCTTGTCTAGTGCTTCTATCTGCCAATATGGCTCTAGAGTAAAAGATATTACAGGGTTCAAGAAAATGAATGAGATTGATTCAATTCTAGACCGAGGCAGCCGAAATTTTGTCCTTGCTCGCTTCTCTGCTCTTAGTTGGATTTTCATTTAAGATTTTGACTTGCGGGAAATGCTGGTCAGTGCAGTTAAAAAACTTTTAGTATTAATCTTAACTTTTCAGTAACAATCTATGTTTAAAAGATTGAGAGTTGTCATCCTTATAATTGGTATTTGTTTAAAAGATTGTCATGTTAATCGATTGAATCTTCTGATGCAAAAATGACATCATATCGTCACGTGGATCGGTACTCAAAAGTTAGGATCATGGTTGGTGTCCCTAACATTTCTTTATTAATAAATAGCTTTGCTAACATCTGGAGAATCATGATAGAATGTCATGTGATCTGTTTTAGGGCCGAAAAAGCTTGAAGCAGGATATGAACTTCACAACAAAGTGTTCGAACACAGCTACTTTTTATATTAATAGGTGTTTACATTGTACGAGAATCTAGAACTTACTAAATTAGTTGGTAAAATCTTTGATATATTTCTTTATTTCATTTTTTTTTTTTTTTTGTGATCTTTTTACGTGTGTATATATATGACTTGCATACGTACAATAGAGATTGAGAAAACGGCACCCAATCTTACAGAAACATTGCACCAGTTGAACTTGTCGTAATTTGATGTTATGTTTACCATTTAGGCTGTGCCCAAAGAATGATGGCTTGCAAATAAGAAATCGGGAGTTGGACACTTTGGTTGGACGATGGATTGTGCAGAATTATAATGAGTTTGCCTTGTAATGGTGAAGTATACTGAGTTTGATTTGATGTTGTGGTCTCTCTCTCTCTCTCTCTCTCTCTCTCTTCATCATTTTGGACTCGATGTTCGAAGTTGATGAATTTTGTTGCTTCTCAACCTGATGAAGCTGTCAAGAGGGTCTCCATAATTGGAAAAATAAGAATAATAATAATAAAAATAATCTTTTGATTCGGTGATGCAGAAAAATTTTAAAAAGTTTATTACCACATTATACTCACTCATGTTGCTATCAACAGTAAGTTAAATTGCATGATCTTAACACCTTTCGAAATATAGATAGCACCTCTAACAGAGTTTCTCAAAGAGATTCACCGATAGCTTAACTGACAGCTACGAATGGTGTACGTGGACACACATTAAGGCCCCGTTTGGGACACATTTAGAGACGTTGTTTTGGAGGTTAGAGATGGTTTAAGTTTTGGAAATGTGCGTTTGGTAAAAATAAAATGTTTGGAGTGAAAAAATGTAAAATCTTAAAATGTGCTCGGAAAAAAAAATAGTAATATGGATAATGTTTCGTTACTCTCAAAATTCTATACAATTTGAAAAAAAAAAAATCTTATTTCGATTTAAAATGATAAAGTTATGGACTTTTAAAATTTGAGTTTTTTAAAAATATTTGGAAAAATAAATAGTAAAATTGAAGGAAAAAGATAAAAATATGTTTGAAAAAAACTTTTGGAAAGATATCCCCAAACGGAACCTAATAATCTTCAAACACCTTTATTCTCCTTCATCTTTTTTAAAGAAGTTTTTTAATTAATCAAAGTTTTGTATAATTATGAAAATGACCGCTTTTTAAAAATGGTGGGTCAATTAATCACTAATTATATAGTTAATTAGTGATTAACTAATGTTACTATATACCAATCGGTCTGTGATAAATCATTGATCGATTATAATTAATCACTAATCAGTGATCATTTTCTTAAATTAAAAAATTCGGCTAGCTTTTTAAATAAGTGTTAAACAAATTATGCTTATTTACCTAATTTTTTAATAATTAATTTTTTAACAAGAATAATAACTATTCTTTCTAAACAAGTATGAAACCACAACAGGGGTCGTTAATTTACTCGACCTAAAATGGGTCGTTAATTTACTTGTTTTTGCTTAATTACTTTCTTTGTTCTTAAACTTTGGTTACTAAAATTTTGGAGAATTTTTTTTCTCAAACTTATAGTTTAAATCAATCATGGCTAATATAAATTTTACGGTCATCCCAATACTAGTAAGATAGTATATTAAAAATAGAAATACTACTTTAAGAAAGACTTAGGCTTTGTTTGACATTTTAACTTAACTCTAATTAAATTATACTTTTTCATTTTAGTTTTAGTTTTCTTTTTCTTTCTGAAAAGTCAATAAAAATTATAACTAATTTTTGAAAAGTCAACTAACTTCAATTTAAAATTTTCATCTTTAATCGGCGAATAAAAAGCAAATATAAACTTTTAAACACTTGTTACTTGGATCATATCATGATATACAAGAAGGCAAGGTCAAGCGAAAAATAAGTATGTAAAACATTAAACATGGCAAATATTCTTATAAATACATCCTAAGGCTGGTTTCTTCATGAAACCCATTTACTTGACCATAATTAAGTACATATATAAAATTAAACTGGTCATAAATCTCAAATGAGTTACCCTAATTACCGAATGTAAATTATAACGGTGGTGTCCATTCCCCATTGCCACCATCTACCTGGCCTTAATTAGTCAACCCATCAATTATGGCAAAGGTTCAGACTTTTTTACCCGTAACATCTGCAGCACGAACAAATATGGTAAGTTTTCGTTCAATAAGTATAAACTTATATCTCACATAAGCAAGTTGCATAATAATGAATGATATTTTATGAATTGTTCAATTATGCTTGTTTCTTGTTTTTTAAGAGGTCGTTTGGTTTGTCCGCTTGAGTTAGAGAATTGAAGTTAATTTTATTTGAGTTGAGTTTTAAAATTTTGCATTTAATTGAAATTAAATTATTTGGAATTAAAAAATATAAAAACTTAAAAAATATATTTTTTAAAATGGATACATACCCGTTGCATGCGATTAATGAGAAGTTGGGGAAGCCATCTCAATCCTACACACCCAAGATCTTAAAAAGTAATATTGATGAGTATTCTCACCTAAGTGAATATTGGTACGATACATAAATATTTTCCACTTTCATTAGTCTAAGTCTTTAAAAGTGTGCATGTTAGTATGATCATGATTCACCAATTAGAGTAAAACATCTCATACATGAAGGCATTATTGTCATATCAATATAGGCTTAGCAGTCACATCATATGCATGCAAACTAATTTGTATAAACATTGACATATCATCAAACATGTTTCATATTATAGATAAGGTTTGTACTTATACAGATTCTGCATTTAGCGTTTCTCCGTGAATATCTCTCACTCATAATTAATGTAAAATTATGACCTAATTAAGTTGACACCCGACTGTCATAGTGAAGTTTTATGCTAAATTATTGATAACCAGTTCTTACTATTATTTTAAATAAATGGGTGATAAACAAAACTTTATTGATTTGGACTCAATCATAATTTCATAAAATATACTAATCTGTTCTTGTTAATTTCCTTTTATCCTCCTTAATTAATATTTTATTAACTATAAATTATTAATTTTCTTTATCCTTTTTCTCTAAATATTTTTTTAATTATACATTAGTTAAGTATTCATTGTTGTTTATTTTTTGATTAATTAATTACTCATTATTGATTACTCATTTAATCTTTATTTAGTCAATTTTATTTTTCCAAGTGAAACTTAGTTAATATTTCATATTTGACTATCTACGATACCATTGGTAATCTTGACCTATAAATTTTTTTTTATCGAGAAAATTATCTAAATAACACCTTTTTTTTTTTTTTTCCATATATTGACTAATATAACATAAATTTTCTCATTTTGATCAACATGATATAAATTTTATTTTATTTTAATTTAATTTTGTATCATATTGATCTAATATTTTTTTATATCATATTAATATAATGGTCTTGAAATTTGTGTTATTAGTAGCTTTTCCCTAATTTGTCATAGTAGGGTAATGTACTTGTTGGGTTGATTAAACCCGACTAGGCTGTTGTATGGACCTAATATGTTTTATGTGCTTACGGTGATTTCAAGGTTTTCGACCCGTAAAGGCCCATTTCATTTTCTGAGACACAATTTATTGGCCATTTTCTAGACCCCTTAATCTGCTTAAAAATAATTTTGAATTGCACATTAAAGTCTGTGGATTCAATTGACCATTTTATCCTGTAGGTTTAAAACTTATCTTCTAAACTTTCCCACTCTTTTCTTTGGTTATTTGTGTAAATACCCTAATATGTCTATTGCATTCCATTTATAGTTCTAGAACAGTTTGGAAAAACATTCACAATTTTTCCCCATTTTACAAAATTCTTGAATTTCAGTCCCTAACTTGATCTTTATAGGATGTTAACTTATCATGAGCATGGGGTCAAACGTTCTCTCTTTTAATATGTTCTTTATGCAGTTTGCAGACACTTAATAAAAAGATCTGTTTCATTGCAGTTTTACAGAGTTTACAATAGAACCGTAGTTTTGATAAATTTTTATAATGTAGTTCTTAACCTCGTTTTTGTTGTTTTGTTAGCCTAGTCTTTTGTTTTAACCGTCGTGGTATTTTTTCACGATGGTTTTTTTAACCATTGTGGTATCTATGGTTGTGGAATCCATTTGGATTTTATGATGGGTTTTTAATCATCGTGGAATAGACAAAATTAACACCAAATACGACGTAAAGAGGGCTATTCCACGACGGTTTTTTTGTTTAAAACTGTCATGGAATATTAACATATCACGTCGGTTTTTAGAAAAAACCGTTGTGTTATGTCAATCTACCACGACCCTTTTTAGCAAAAACAGTCATGGAAAGTCCCACGTCAGGTAGATTCCATGACCGTTTTCATGAAAAACAGTTGTGGTATATTGAAATAACATGACGGTTTTTACAATAAACCGTCGTGATGTGTTTATCTACCATAACCATTTTTCATGAAAATGGTCGTGGAAAGTTTACAATGAAAAAAATTTCACAATTCATGCGATTTCCCACAGGTAGCAAATAATGTGTGTTATCCATTGCACAACCCATATTAATATAATAACTAATATTCAATTATTTTGTGTCACAATGTACAACAATTATTACAAAAACATACACTACATTACAAATTTTATAGATTGTCTTCTAACTATATTGGATGAACCGCATCTCAAAATTAGCCCACACTTGCCTTACTAAACTCATCTCAATGTTGGTATAAAAATCTTTAGTTTGAAGTAAGGATTTTTCATTGAGAGTCAAGGTTATTTTTTGCATAAAGGCTAAAACAAAATAGCCGCATTCAACATAACCTTCTTGTAGAGGACATCGAATAGTATTAATCAATGTTTCATAGTTGCGTCGCTTTCTTACTCCTTTTTGCCACCAAAATCTTCCAGTCATTAGGTGCCCTAACAATTTAACAAAGTTCAAAACAATTAAAACAAGAAGAAAGTAATGTCAAATCACAATTTGGGATATAAAAATATACTTACAATTTAATTTGGTCTTCAAAATCATCACCTAGTTCGTTTCCGAGAGGATTAAAATACATGACCGAGTTATCCCACGAATCAATAACTGTCAAGATCCAATGTTTCCCGTTGTTATATGGCATGTGAAACAACTTTCCTTACGGTGTGTTTGTTAAGATCCGTAAAATATTGTTGGCTTTCTCTCTATGGTATACTTCGCGATCTACCTTCTGTTTAACTGGTGAGACAATGACTGGAGAAATAAACACGAACCGTTAATCAACACATTTTCTTTGACAAAATTCCACTAAATAGCTAAAAAATAATTAGTCAAACTTATTAAGAAAAACAACATAAGATTAACGAGGAAAAATAAGTACTGTTCAAGGATATATCTATTACATGATGTAAACCATTATACTGTTTACACTAATTTCTTGAAATGTAATGAAATGGTATACATCTTTAAACCCAATATAGACAGGCAAGTCATTGCCACTGATGGCCTGTTGTGTTGGGCACGCTATTTGCAATTCGTCACGCGTGGAACATTGTGCATAGTACGCCAACGGTCTCAATTGAAGGGAATTTCACTAAAGTTGAACGGAGGTAGTTATTGTTGCACAGTTTGTTGTTGTTCCTCCAGTTCTGACTGTAGTTTCTTTTTCCCTGCTCTCTTTTTGATGCATTTGTTTCCCTCAACTTCTCGGTCAGGAACGTGACTAGGACCTCGACTTGCTAGGTTCAGACTCGTTTTAATGATGATTAATCTTTTCGGCCAAGTAACAAACCCACCAATAGCTTCTTCCATGATTGTTGCTTCGTTTGTCAGAATAGGTAGGAGTGCATGTTTTAGTTTCAGGACTGTAATTGTCACTCGCACGTTCTCTTCACCTAAAAGAATCCCATGGATTGTGTTGGTTGGAACACTGTCCATGTACGCCCTGCCAATTGCAACAAGCACATCTGCACCATTAATTGTATCATCAAGAAAGAGTTGGCATTCCTTACTTGCGTTCATGTGGGTTGTGAATCTGACACCGCAGGTTCTTTTTCATTATGGGTATAACTAGAATTGAAGCTGTTGTGTTGATTAACAGTTGGTATAGTATTCTCCTTAGCTTTAGTCTTTCGGTTAATACCATGCTTTACACAAAGTTCCTGTACAGTTTTTTCCAACGCAACAAGTTGATGTTTCACTGCTGAAACTTCATTATTATCCTTTGAACTTTGCATAATATTGAAGTAATGAGACTACCTGACAAACTTAGATTGACCACGGGTCCGTCCCGAATGTTCATCATTGCCTAATGACTTGGTCAATAAGTCATTAGTCCTAACAGATTCGAAACTGTCTTGTGTCTGCTGTTCACTAAAATCCCCCTGTAAGAATTAGAGAGCATGTCATGAACCTATAAATAAGGTTGTATAAATAAGAATATCAGATTGCATGGATTCTTGTACTTACTATCATATCACCAACAATCCTAAATGATGGATTCTTGTACTCTCTACTAAGTTTGACGTGCATGTCCAGCCACAAATTATGTCTTGCTTGCCATTCTCCCGTTGTCTCAAACTGTAGTTTATTAATTACCATTAGTAAACATAAAGGTAAAAATAATCCAATAATATACTGTGAAAACACCAAACCAAGCAATTCACATACGAGTTTTTGATCACATGTCCTATATTCGTCTCGGCCTCCCATTGATCCGTATTTGCTTATGTTTCTTAACTCACATCCTTGTTCTGATAGTTTTTTTGAATTCCGACAAATGTCGATATGTAATGAATCTATCCCAATCATCCTGACTTATGGAGGCGTAATTTTTCACCACTTTAGGTGATCGAGTCCATGCACTTTCTTTGTCAATATGATCCTTGACAAAAGTCTGGTAAAGATCATATCTAAAATTTTTGGCAGACTCTGTGAATGATTTCAAGCTGGTTTTTTAAGTGAAAGTTCCACAGTGAAAGAAGTTATGACTTCCACCCACACTCTTTCTTTCCTTGGAGCTAAATCGGCACTTCTAAAGTCAGCTATTCATATGGGAATGTGCTCTTGTGCAAGCACTCCAATCCAACTTTGTAGTTCATCCCCCTCCTTCCCTATTGGTTGCCCTTTAAGGTCGAATGAAACTTGAATTCTTTTTCTCCTTTTCCTAACAAGATGGACCCGTCTCATAAGAGTCGCTCTTCATTTACCATCTTTGTCAGGATTGAATCTGGGTGTATTTGTTCATCGTGGATTTCCAACTTGAGAAGTTTTTGACACATCCTTCTTATCTTGTGACATTTTAAATCAATCTAAAACAACTCCGCACCCAAACACGTAAAAAAACACAAAATCATACAATAAATAATTCTACAATAAGTCACCCAGACACGTAAAAATAACACAAAATCATTTGTGATTTTTAAATCAATCTAAACCAAATATTAACATAATTACGTAAAAAACACAATCATACAAATGGGTATTTTGCCAAACTTGTAATATGCAAAAGCATAAATCACAAAATCAACACTTTTTTTCTGGAAAACAAGTTAAGCCAAATCCTCACCCAAATATTTTAAATCAATCTAAAAAATAATCCTCAACCAAACACGTAAATATCATACAGCATAACACTTGTGACATTTCAAATCAATTTAAACCAAATTTTAACATAATTACGTAAAAAACACATAATCATACAAACAGGCATTTTGTCGAACATGTAATATGCAAAATAATAATCAACTTGTCAAAAAAAAAATTTCTGGAAAACAATCACCCAAAATCACAAACACAATCAACCAAATGAACTTCCATAATATGTGCGGCGCAAGAGAGAGAGAGACTTACCAATTCCACGGGTGTGGGTGTGGGTGGCGTGGTAGCAGGGTAGGCTGCGGATGATGAGTTTCGAGGAAGAGATTGGAGGGAGAAGTCACAGCAGAGATTAGAGGAGAGAGAGAGAGAGAGGGAGAAGCGCAAGAGAGAATGAATGGTGGAGTCACGGTCGGCGGAGATTGGAGGCGAGAGAGAGAGGGAGGGGCACGAGAGAGAATGGAGGGAGGGCGGCAGAGATTTGAGGCGAGGTAGAGAGGGAAAGGCATGAGAGAGAATGGCGGGAGGAGTCACGATGGAGGAGATGGGTTTCAAGGGAAAGATTGGAGGCAAGAGTGAAAGATGCGCGATAGAGAATGGGTTTCGACAGAAAATAAAGGTTTTTTTTATTTTTTTTATTTATGCTCTAAAACTGGAAATTCTGAAGAATAAAAATTTAAAAATATTTTAAAAACATACCACGACCGTTTTTTGAAAAAAATAAAAATAAAAATATACAGTCATGGTATGTCTAAACATTAGACGATGATTTTTTTAAAAAACCGTCGTCTAATGTTCGTTTTACCATGATCGTTTTTTCTGAAAACGGTAGTGGTAAAACAATCTTAGACGACGGTTTGTTAAAAAAGCCATCATCTAAAGTTAGAAACCACGACCGTTTTGCAGAAAAATGGTCGTGCTATGTTTTTAAAAAACTTTTACAGCATAAAAGAATTAACTAAAATACCATAGATGGCCAATACTGTGTGTTATGCATATAGCAGCCCATGATTAATTCATGTTCTCATTATCATTTAATAAATGTCCATATATAATTAATATAATGTGCATAATTAATATAATTAATAAAAATTATAAATTATATACAACGTAAAAAAAGGAAAAAAAACTATCAAATTTTGTTTTTGTTTTTGTTTTGTTTTTGGTTTCTCAACACATGCCCACTCGACATCTAAACAAAGCAAGTGTGAAACAATATCATCGAAATCATCAATCTCCTCCACCAGTGGCAATCCTTTTGTGAAAGATGAAATGTCGGCACAATCTTCAATATCTTCTTGGCCATCACTGATTACTCTTAGCTTCATCGGCACAACTAAGGATAACTATAAATTTTCAGGATCCGTTATATAAAATACTAGAACCACTTGCGATGCCATAATGAAAGGATCATTTTTGTATCCCTATTGCCTAAAGTCCACCACCATCACGCCGTCACTATCATTCTTAACATAATTATTGTCAGCCCACTTGCATTTAAAGAGTGCTATTCGCAAGCCGCAATAATCAAGTTTCCAAATATCTTTAATGAACCCAAAGTAGTTCATGGAACTGTATACGGGATTCTTGTCCTTTGCAGAGGACATATGCATAGACTTGGCACGAAGGGTCACATCATTATTTTGGACAGGGTGCTTCTCATCTCTTTCATGAGTGTAGAAGGAGTAGCCATTGACAAATTACGATGTATATCTTGTGACTATCGATGATAGTCTTTTTGCTAGCTTCATTAAGTCTTGTAAAACGTCAGCCTTCATATGCACATGTATTCTTATCCACTCCCGAAATGTCTAGTTATGCTCATCTTGAAACCACTTCTCACTTTTTCCTTTTCTTGGATTCGCATCTCTTAATTCCTTCATGTGAAGCTCAATGAAAAGCTCTACTTCCTTAACATTATGGAAAACATAAAGAAAAACTTACTCCCATTCATCTTGATTTACTGGTGAAGGAACGCTCATGGATAGTCCTTTTGACATAAATAGCCCACTCTTTGGCAACCCTATTGGTTCCGCATTGGACAAATACTCCGAGCAAAATTCAACGGATTCCTCCACTATGTAGTTTTCCACTATACATCTCTCTAGCCTATTTCAGTTCTACATATAACCCTTCAAAACCTTCATGTACCTTTTGAAAGGATACATCCATCTCAAATGCATCGGTCCACATAGCTTAACTTCCCGAACTAAGTGCACTGTTAGATGGATCATTATATCAAAAAAGGATGGTGGAAAATACTTCTCAAGCATGTACAATGTCATCACCAATTCCGATTGTAGCACATCTAGCATAAGTGGATTAATTACCTTGAAATATATTGAATTGAAAAATGAACATAACTTGGTAATTGAATATCTCATATCTTTCGTTAAACACCCCGCAATGCAAGAGGTAATAATTATAGCATCAAGATATGACAAACATGTGTTTTCATTCCAACGAGCGTCTAATCCTTCATCGACACCAACCTTTTAAAGTTGGAAGAATATCCACTTAGCACTTTTACGGAAGCAAGCCATTCACAAAGCTTTCTCTTTTCTTGTCTCGATAATGTGTGCTTTGCCAGAGGTAAGCACGTGTCGTTCGCTCTTTTCTTGGGGAGAAAATTAGGTCTAATCTTCATCTCTTTAAGATCCAACTGTGCTTTTATACCATCTTTTGTTTTATTCAGAATGTCAAGCAGCGTGCCTACTATCGATTCACCGATGTTTTTCTCAATATGCATAACATCTAAGCAATTACGAATGTAAAATGACTTCCGATATGAAAGTTCATAGAAGATTGACTTCTTCTTCCAAGGTCCATCAACCACTAGATCCTTTCGTTTTCTTTTTCCCAAAACTACTTTCATATCTTTAACCATCTCAAATACATCTTCGCCAGTCAAAATCCGAGGAGCGGCTATTTCTTCGGTATTACCATCAAAAGCCTTCTTTTGTTTGCGGTATCGATATTTTTTGGCAATCTCCCGTGACCAAGGTAAATGGTTTTCTTAATGTTTTTCAACTGGATGGAAGATGTTTTCTTCATACAAACAGGACAACCTATAGAACTCTTCACTGGATAATCAGATAGGTTGCCAAATGCGGGAAAGTTATTAATTGACCAAATCAACATTGCACAACATTTCTTGACGTTAAAAATCTCTAACTTCTAACCCATTTTCCTACAAGCTTTTTAGGTCATCGATTAATGGTCTCAAGTACCATCAATGTCATTCCCTAGTTGTTGAGGATCTGAGATAAATAAAGTCAGTATCAATAACTTCCGCTTCATGCACAATTTTGGAGGGTGATTGTAGTTGACAAGTATGACTGGCCAGGTACTATGCCTACTGCTCATATTACTATGTGGGTTCATTCCGTCTGTTGACAAATCGAGGCATAAATTCCTTCGTTCTGCACTAAAATTGGATGATTGTCATCAGAGGTCTTCCATTATGGTGCGTCGACTGGATGCCTAAGCTTGCCATCATCAACACGTTTATCATGTGCCAAGTCAAATTCTTAGCATGCTCGGCATTACGGAATAAACGATACAAATGTGGAGCCGGTGGAATGTACCATAAAACCTCCACCGGCACTTCTTTGCTACCATTTGATGACATCTTGCCCTTCTTCCATCTTGACTCGTTACAAACCGGGTATTCATCTAAATCTTCATATTCTTTCTGGTAAAGGATGCAATCATTTGGACAAGCATGTATCTTTTCATATTCCATTCCTAAACTGCTTAACGTCTTCTTTGCTTCATATATACTAGGCGACACTTTGTTATCATTTGGTAGAATATCTTTTAAAAATTCTAAAAGAGTCATGAAACTATAATTTATCCACCCTCCCGATGCTTTCATGTTCCATAATTTAACTAATGCCCCTAATTTTGTATATTTTGTACACCCGACATACAATGACGTCTTGGCATCATTAGTCATTGCCTCAAATAACTTCGGACGGTGCACAAAGTGTTCTTCCAAATCATTTATTATATTAATATTGAAAAAATCTTCACCATGTAAATACCATGTTTGTTAAGAACAAATAATCCCATATGCACGCAAATGCCCTCTAACATCATCAATGGAATGAGATCTATGATTTCTACAAATTTCACAAAGACATGGAATCTTATCATCTTGTATGTGAGTTTTGGCAAATGACAAAAATTCTTCAACACCATCTTCATATGTTTTAGACAATCTATCAAATCACATCCTTCTTATCCATGATTTGCAACTCCTAAATCAAAATATCAAAGTTTTCAAAGTCAAAGTGAATTTCAAAATGCATATCAAATCTAACACCCGGCCATTGCACAATTCAATCAAAAATCCCAAAGACAAAACTAAAAATATTTATACCCATTGCACTTAAATTTATACCCATTGCACAAGTAACTCAAAGCGATCCCCAAAAATAGAACTAAAATATACAAAACCTAAAATCATAAGTCTAAATACAGAGAAAAACAACAAAAACAAGTTAGTGATCATTTACAATAGAGAGAAATGGATGGTAGATGGTGGTGGCGACGTCTAACTATGGTGTAGTGACCGTTTTCGGAGCGTTTTGATTTGATTTTGGTTACTACAGCTGCGGTGTTGATGTGGAAAAATGAGGGCATGATTCAGTTTAGTGTGAATTTGTTGCGAATTTTCCACCACTTTTTTCGGAAACCTAGTTTCGCGCCATGTTTTTGGCGTACTTTCTATTATCGTTTTTTAAAACGATCGTGGAAGCTCCATTATGGAATCCACATTTTGTAGTAGTGATATACTGGAATAAACATCAATTGTATTAAACCAGGAAAATATTAACAATCATCATCCGGCTACATTGTAGCCCTAGAAAAGAAACTGGTGCGTGTTTATCTTCGTGTGTGCTCGTAAGTGAATAAATCGCCACAAGTAATAAAGTGACAAAATGTCGAGTATCGTCCCACAGAGATTGAAATTAAGAAAACTAACTAAGTACTACAATTAAAATGACTCAATTTTATCTAGGCTATCAAAATTAAAGGGATTTGAAAAAAGCAACTAAATTGAGCAATTAAATTAAACTAAGATTAAGCAAAATAAAAGCAATCGAAAATGTGGATTGAAGGGAACTTGATGGTGTGTAAGGCTAAGGGGTTTTGATTTCACTTGACTTAACTTTGCTTATCCAATTCAAGGCTTGTTAATCAAATTCATTCAAATCATTAATCGTAGGCGACAAATTTTAATTTAACTCCCTCTCCCGAGTGCCAAGTAAAATAATATGCAAAATTTAATCAAATTAATATCCCTATTAACTGAACCAATTAAGCACTCATTACGCAACCCTACTCTAGTGATTACCCAAGTTATATTAGCCTCCCGAGCTTAATATTACTATGGGTTGTGTTTCTCAATTCCCAACATATGAAATTAACTCTCCCGAGCCCAATTTCACACATCTAAAAACTCTAATTTTAACTGTTAATAAAATTAGGAAAAAAGCATAGAGAAACACAAACAATTCGGAATGGGATTTAATCAACAAGCATTAAATTTATCATAACAAAGTCATCATCAAGCTACATCATACCCCCTAGCTTAAAAAATTTAGCTAGACATCAAAATTCTCAAATCCATAACAAAATCTGAAACAAACCTCAAACCCATATTCAAACATGAAATCAAAGAATAAATGCAAGTTTAAGAGCTACAAAGAGAGAGGAGAGTAAAAAGAAGAAGAACTAGTTGAAGAACATGCTCCTAAGTCTTCAATCTCCTTGAATTTCCAAGAAAAACCTCAAACCCTAGAAGTTTTCTGTCTTTTTTCGTCTTAGGTTTTGGGTCTCCAAAAGTTCCCCCTCCATTTTTGCCCTAGCTCCACTTTTTTTGTTCATGGGAGCTTTAGGTGGAGAGAAGGCGCACCTCAGCACGTGAGAGCACGCCTGAGAGCGCGCGGTCGCCCACGCTGGCTGAGCACGCTCTGGATGGGCACTCGCTGGCAGGGTGAGCACTGGGGTCGCTCAAGCGTGCGCCCCCTTTTGGCTTGGTCGAGTGGGTGTGTGGGCGCGCACCCTTAGAGGAGCGCCCGCGCCTCCGCTATGGACTACAACTTGATCTTCGTCTCCATTTCTTCCAAAATCCATTTTTTTTTCTTTGTTTATCTGAAACACTCACAAACACATTAAACCAACCTGAAAACTTGAAGATTTTGCAAATTATCCAATTTCAAGACATTAAATAAGCTCACTTATCAAATACCCCCAAACTTATAATTTTGCTAGTCCTCAAGCAGAAACAAAATAAAGAAAAAAACTATGAGAAGAATAAAAAAAATAAAAAATAAAAACAGTATGAAGCTGAGCAACAAAATTGACGATCATGAATTTTACTTCAAAATCTACAAATGTCATAAGCTCGAAAGGAAAATCAACCATTGTGATTATCTAGAATTTCAACACTTAACACTAGCACAAATCCACTCAAGACTCGTGTGTTTGTGAAGACCAAAACCACCCAATTGGTCAGACACTGGATTGATTTATGCATTAAGGAAGTTCATGGACTTATCGTTACATGATGCACTTAAGAACTACCATATGCCCAATTTAGTGTTGCTCTCCACTAATGTAGGTTAGTGTAACAGTGGAGATCAATAGGACTTTGTACGGCTTGTAACGTAACGCTAAGGTAAAGGGTAGGTGAAAAAGAAAACTTTTAAGCTCAAATCACCATAAGCATGCCTTGCTCCTTTAATATCTTATAGACTTTACAAACATTCAATGGAAAACCCCAAAATCCCCAATTTTGCATCAACTCACTCAATCACCCTTTCATTCCATAAAAACGATATACAAGCAAACAACTCAAATCTTTTTTTTTTTTTTTTTTTACCCCCAAACTTATTTATTTCAACAATACTTGGGACTTTTTTTTTTTTTTTTTGAAATTAAGTAACAACGAAAATAGATACAATACAACCAGCAAAGAATGATCCAAACCCCAATCATAAGCTCATGTTAACCAAAATACACTCAAATACAATGACAAATGCATTTCGTGCCTAAAATGATGGGTTAAGTGTTTGGTGAATTCTTTTATTGGTTAGGTTTACTAGTAAAAATTGTGGACTACACGACGGTTATTTACCGTCGTGTAAAGTTTACATGACGATTAGACAACCGTCGTGTAATCCAACATCGTGGAAGATACCATGACGGTTCCATAACCGTCGTGGTATCTCAATATTATACGACGGTTCACATTGTCGTTGAATCAAGAAATACAATAGCAAATGCCACAAATTGAGAACTTTACATGACTATTTTCCTCTAAAACCGTCGTATAACGTAGTGATTACACTTCAGTTTCGGCTCAAAACCGTCGTGTAATGTATGACATTACACAACGGTTTTGGCTCAAAACCGTCGTGTAATTGGGCTAAAATTAAAAAAAATTGGCTTTTTTTTGGCGATGACACACATTAAACAAGGGTTTTGGAGCAAAACCGTTGTGTAATATGTGCTATTACCAAGAAAAAAAAAGCCAATTTTTTTTAATTCAAGGGATAATTTCTGAAAGGTTGGCTAGAACAGCTCAAATGATCCAAATAAACTTTGCCTAAATCATTTCTGCATGTTACCTAACTTAGGATTTCGTTTGAGTTTCACCAAATTGGGTTCTAGAGCTCTTGATAGACCATAAACCTAGCTAATTGCATAAATGTTCTCTAGTTATTTGAAAGAGTGAATGGCTAAGATTTTGGTGCTCAAGTGATTAAGAGTCAAAAGTGTTGTAGCTAGCGCGAGTGTCAAGCACACATAAATCACAACTGAAAGACGTTACAAACGATCTTAAGATAACAATTCGTAGTTGTCACTAACATCGATTCATGGTCATCTTTTGCCAACAAAAACTCACACAATTTTTATTTTTATTTTTTTATTTTATTTTATTTTATTTGCAGACACAAGATGTGACTACACAAGAAAACACTAAACTAAATTTAACGATTCCTAAAAAAAAAAAAAAAAAAAAAAAACATGAGATGATTAGAGAAAGCATATGAAAAAGCCGTAAAAAGAATATGCATTCCCCCCAAACTTGTAGACAACATTGTCCTCAATGTTGGATTGAATAAAAGCACAAGGACACATACCTCAGGGATGAAGTTACATCCCCTCACTGTCATCACTGCCCTCTCGAATTTCTGGTGGTGGTGGTGGAGGATGGTTGGGCTAGAAGAGGTAATCAGGATAAGCACGAGGTATTGCGGTGGACAATTGCTTCCAAATTTCTCGAAACGCTTCTAAATACTTTCCATGATTCCAATTGCCCATCAATACCTAAAAATAAATAAATAAATATGTATTCTAAGAAATCACTCAAATAACACACAAAACATTATAGATATATAGATGAAAACAAATTAAAAGAAAAGTTTAAAAGATATTAAGGTGATAGAGCTTGGGGTGCCTCCCAAGAAGCGGTTGATTTAACGTCTCTAGCTAGACTTGGCTTTGGCTCTCTTCAATTTAGATATGCAAGCGAGATTTTCTCCACATTCCATTCCTCGCCTCTGAAATAGTGCTTCAACCTTTGACCATTGACACGGAAAGTGTGCTCATCATCTCCCAAGAGCTCAGTGGCGCCAAAAGGAAACACTTGTTTGATCTTAAAGGGTACCGACCATCTCGACTTCAACTTTCTAGGAAATAGCTTCAAGTGGGAGTTAAAGAGTAAAACTTGTTGGCCAGGAACAAACTCTTGCCTCAAAATTTGCTTGTCGTGCCACTTTTTTGTACACTCCTTATAAAGTCTTGCACTTTCATAGGCTTCATTTCGGAATTCTTCCAACTCATTAAGTTGAAGCAAACACTACTCCCCGGATGGCTTGAGGTCAAAATTAAGCTTCTTAATAGCCCAAAAAGCTCTATGCTCCAACTCTACCGAAAGATGACAAGCTTTGCCAAACACTAACTGGTATAGTGACATTCCAATTGGCATTTTGAAAGCCGTTCGATAGGCCCACAAGGCATCATCTAATTTCACCGACCAATCCTTTCGGTTAGTGTGTACCGTCTTCTCAAGAATTTGCTAGACTTCCCAGTTTAAGACTTCGGCTTGCCCATTTGTTTGAGGATGGTATGCAAGGGCCACCTTGTGCCGAACTCCATACTTAGTGAGAAGAGCATTGAACACCTTGTTGCAAAAATGAGTCCCCTCATCACTAAGTATTGCTCGAGGAGTATCGAACCTAGTGGAGATGTTCTTGTGCAAGAATTTCAACACTACCCCAGCATCATTAGTTGGAGTAGCCACGGTTTCCATCCACTTAGAGACATAATCCACCGCTAAGAGAATATATGTTTGACCAAAATAGGGAGTAAAAGGTCCCATGAAGTCGATTCCCCAAACATCAAAACGCTCCACCTCTAAAATATTAGTCAAAGGTAACTCATGACGTCTTGAAATGTTTTCCATTCGTTGGCGTTGATCACAAGTCTTAACAAAAGAATGACTATCCCGGAAGAGTGTGGGCCAACAAAAACTGGATTGAAGTACCTTTGCTGCAGTTCGAGTAGCTCCGAAGTGTCCTCCATAGAGAGAAGAGTGGCAATGGTGGAGAATGTCATGAACTTCTTCTTCGGGAATGCATCTCCGGATAACTTAATCGGAGCATCTCTTAAACAAGATTGGATCATCCCAAAGATAGCTTCTCACATCATGGAGAAATTTCTTCTTTTGATGGTATGACAAGTCCGGAGGTGTAACTTTACAAACAAGATAATTGACAAAATCAGCATACCAAGGAAGCTTTGCCTCAACCTCAAGAACTTGATCATCTGGAAATACCTTTTGAATGCAAATACTTTCACCCACTTCTATTTGCTCAAGTCTTGAGAGATGATCCGCCACAGCATTTTCACTCCCTTTCTTGTCCAAAATCTCCAAATCAAACTCTTGAAGCAAAAGAATTCACCGGATTAGAAGGGGTTTGGCATCCTTCTTGGTAAACAAGTAACGAATTGCCGCATGGTCCAATGTAGACAATCACTTTGGATCCAATGATATATGAACGAAACTTGTCACAAGCAAATACTAGCGCCAACATCTCTTTCTTAGTGGTGGTGTAGTTTAATTGTGCATCATTGAAAGTTCAGCTTGCATAATAAATAGCCCGAAAAAACTTGTCTTGCCGTTGACCTAGAACCACTCCAACAGCATAATCACTAGCATCAAACATGATCTCAAATGGTTCATTCCAATCGGGCACAACCATGATAGGCGCTGAAGTTAACTTCTCCTTAATCAAATTGAAAGCCTTCAAGCATAACTCATCAAAGTTGAATGGGGAGTCTTTCTCGAGAAAATTGCATAACGGTTTGACAACCTTTGAAAAATCCTTAACAAATCTCCAGTAGAACCCGGCATGGCCTAGAAAACTACGAATCCCTTTTACATTCGTCGGTGGTGGAAGTTTCTCAATTGTCGAGATTTTAGCCCGGTCGACCTCAATTGCCTTAGAAGATACTCGATGGCCAAGATAATTCCTTCCTTAACCATAAAATGACATTTCTCCCAATTAAGAAGGAGATTCTTCTCCTCACAACATTGCAACATAAGAGATAGATTATGAAGGCAATGATCAAAAGATGAGTCAAATACCGAAAAATCATCCATAAAGACCTCCATTATCTCCTCCACCATGTTGGAGAAAATAGCCATCATACATCTTTAAAAGGTTGCGGGGGCATTGCATAAACCGAACGGCATGCGACGAAAAGCAAAAGTACCATAGGGGCATGTGAAGGTCGTTTTCACTTGGTCTTTGGGTGCTATGGCAATTTGATTGTAGCTCAAATACCCATCAAGAAAGCAATAATAATTATACCCCACCAATTGGTCTAGCATTTGATCGATAAAAGGAAGAGGAAAATGATCATTCCTTATGGCTTTGCTGAGCTTCCTATAATCGATGCACACACGCCACGCCGTCACCGTTCTAGTAGGGATAAGCTCATTGTTCTCATTTTTAACCACTGTCATTCCACCCTTTTTAGGGATGACTTGCACCGGGCTCACCTATGAACTATCAGAGATGGCATAAATGATTCTGGCATTGAGTAGCTTCAAAACTTAGGCTCGCACAACTTCTTTCATAGCCGGATTCAATCTTCTTTGATGCTTAATTGATGGTTTGTAAGAGTCTTCCATAGGGATCTTGTGCATGCAAATTATGGGGCTTATGCCTTTGATGTCAGAAATCGATCAACCAAAGGCGGACTTGTGATTCTTCAAGAAAAGTAGCAACTTCTCTGCTTTTTCCGGTCTCAATGATACCGAAATAATCATAGGATTAGTGGAATTCTCCCCCAAGAAGGCATATCAGAGATGCTCAGGCAATTGCTTCAAGACCATCCCATCGTGAGATGAACTAGAAACATTCAAAGAATCTTTAGAAGCTTCAAGACTAATCATTGAATCAAGATTATCCACTTGGGTCGTAGGATCCTCAATAGGTAACGCTTCAAGAGCTAGAACATAGTCTACAACACCTTCATCTTTGGCATAATACTCCTCACCGAAATCCATCGTTGATGAAGAATTCAATAGGCAATGCTCCAAAGGATCGTTATGCATAATATCACAAATGAACTCCTTCACACAAGAATCTATCACTTCTATCCGGTTGCAAGTAGACCTTTCGTCCGGAAACTTCAATGTATGGTAGACGTTGAATTTGACCTATTCATCATTAACCCAGAGCATCAAATTCCCACTATGCACATTAATCAAAGCTCTCCTGGTAGCAAGAAATGATTGACCAAGAATTATTGGGATTTCCTGGTCTTTTTCCATGTCAAGAACAACAAAATCCACCGGAAAGATGAACTTATCAACTTTGACCAACACATCTTCAATGACTCCTCTAAGATAGGTGAGAGAACGATCCACCATTTGCAAGGAAATGGTAGTTGGCTTGACTTCACCAAGTCCCAATTTTCAGAAAATAGATGGTGGCATAAGATTGATACTGGCACCAAGATCACACAAGGCCTTCTCGAACGTAGAGCTACCAATAGTGCATGGAATAGTAAAGCTTCTGGCATCCTTCAATTTTTGAGGTAACTTCCTTTGAAGAATCGCACTGCATTCCTCCGTGAGCTTCACCGTCTCATAGTCTTCCAACTTCCGCTTCCTCGACATAATATCCTTCATGAACTTTGCATAGTTCGGTATTTGCTCCAATGCATCCGCAAAAGGGATATTGATGTTAATTTTCTTGAAAATCTCAAGAAACTTGGAGAATTGGGTATCCAACTTGTTCTTTTGGAACCGTTGAGGGAATGGTAATGGGGGAGCAATGATTGGGGGATTCTCTGGAAAAGAGATAGAATTAGGCTTCTTAGTCTCTTTTTGTTGCTCTTCTATGACTTCATCTTGTTTAGGGGCTTCCCGAGGTTTGGGAGCTTCGACTTCTTTTCCGCTCCTCAAAGTGATAGCCTGGCAATGGTCTTTAGGATTAGTCTCTGTGTCGCTTGGAAACTTGCCGGATGATTGGCCTTTTATGGAGTGTGCAAATTGCCTGATTTGAACTTCAAGAGACTTCATAATTGCCCCCATGTTACTACAATGTGTCTCTATATTATCAAGTCTCACCTCATCTTTGTTAAATCTTTCTCTAGTCTCAACAATAAAAGTACTCAAGAGGTCTTCCAACGATGGCTTCTTCTAGGCAATCGGTTGTTGAAATCCCGGTGGCGGTTGTAGAGCATTTCTAGTGTTACCATAAGAGAAGTTTTCATGGTTGCGAAGTCCCGGATGGTAGTGAGTAGGCAAATTGTAGGGGCGGTAATTATAGTTCTGGTTGTTCACAAAGTTAACTTGCTCTTGATCAATTTCATCACCAACATAAGAAGTATTAGCAACCATCGCCGATTCTTGACTTGATAAAGCTTTTCTAGTAGTCAATGCTGAAATTTGATTAGATAGGCTGAAACTTGTGCCGCAAAAACCAACGGGTCTGCTTCGTACATTCCGGCAACTTTCTTTGTTGAGGACCTCTCATTAGGCTATTGAGAGTTGTTGGATGCCATCTTCTCCAACATTTGTTGAGCTTCCTCGGTGATTTTTGACAACAAAGTACCACTAGCCGCCGTATCAACAATGGTTCTTGTTTGGCTATTCAACCCATTGTAGAATAATTGGATTTGAAACCAATCTTGATACCCATGTTGTGGACACCTCCGAATGAGGTCCTTGAACCGCTCCCATGCTTCATAAAGAGGCTTGAAATCCAATTGTCTAAATTGAGCAATTTCTCCATGCAATTGAGACGTCTTCGATGGTGGAAAGAACTTGATGAGGAACCGTTGAGCCAAATCTTCCCAAGTGGTGATACTTTCGCATTGCACCGATTGTAACCAACGCCTCGCTCGATCCCTAAGAGAGAACGGGAACAAGCGCAAGTGAATGGCATCCTCCGAAACACCATTCATCTTCACGGTATCACAAATCTCCAAGAAAGTCCCCAGATGAACATTCGGGTCCTCATGTGATAATCCCTCATATTGATTTTGTTGTACCATGTTGATAAGAGCCGACTTCAACTTGAAGTTGTTAGCATTGATAGCTTGCCTTTGGATTCCCAAATAATTGTCATTCACAACGGGCTTGAAATAGTCCCTCAAAGCTTGTTGTTGATTATTATTGTTCTCCCGATCACCCATAACTTGAGCCTCCTTATTCTTCTTTCACTTTCTTATCTTCCGAAGAGTCCTTTCGATTTCCAGATCAAGAGGCACTAGATTGGGATTTTGAGCTCTTCGCATGAACTGTCACAAACACAAATTTAACAAGCTTAAAATAATTAAAATAAAAGAAATGCCTAAATTAAAACCGAATCACTTGGTTGTAATATTAGCTAGAATTAACAAAATTTTCAATCCCCGGCAACGGCGCCAAAAACTTGGTGCGTGTTTATCTTCGTGTGTGCTCACAAGTGAATGAATCGCCACAAGTAATAAAGTAATAAAATGTCGAGTATCGTTCCACAGAGATTGAAATTAAGAAAACTAAGTATTACAATTAAAATGACTCAATTTTATCTAAGCTATCAAAATTAAAGGGAGTTGAAACAAGCAACTAAATTAAGCAATTAAATTAAACTAAGATTAAGCAAAATAAAATCAATCGAAAATGTGGATTGAAGAGAACTTGATGGTGTGTAAGGCTAAGGGGTTTTGATTTCACTTGACTTAACTTTGCTTATCCAATTCAAGGCTTGTTAATCAAATTCATTCAAATCATTAATCGTAGGCGATAAATTTTAATTTCACTCCCTCTCCCAAGTGCCAAGTAAAATAATATACAAAATTTAATCAAAGTAATATCCCTATTAACTCAACCAATTAAGCACTCATTATGCAACCCTACTCTAGTGATTACCCAAGTTATATTAGCCTCCCGAACTTAATATTACTATGGGTTGTGTTTCTCAATTCTCAACATATGAAATTAACTCTCCCGAGCCCAATTTCACACATCTAAAAACTCTAATTTTAACTGTAAATAAAATTAGGAAAAAAGCATAGAGAAACACAAACAATTCGGAATGGGATTCAATCAACAAGCATTAAATTTATCATAATAAAGTCATCATCAAGCTACATCATACCCCCTAGCTTAAAAAATTTAGCTAGACATCAAAATTCTCAAATCTATAACAAAATCTGAAACAAACATCAAACCCATATTCAAACATGAAATCAAAGAGTAAATGCAAGTTCAAGAGCTACAAAGAGATAGGAGAGTAAAAAAAAGAACTAGTTGAAGAACAAGCTCCCAAGTCTTCAATCTCCTTGAATCTCCAAGAAAAAACCTCAAACCCTAGAAGTTTTCTCGCTATTTTTGTCTCAGGTTTTGGGTCTCCAAAAGTTCCCCCTCCATTTTCGCCCCAGCTTCTCTTCTTTTGTTCGTGGGAGCTTCAGGTGGAGGGAAGGCGCACTTCAGCACGCGAGAGCACGCCTGAGAGCATGCGGCCGCACACAAGAAATTCGAGGGGGCGCGTGCTGGGGTCACGCGGGCACACGCGCCTTTCTGACTTGGTCGAGTGGGTGCATTGGCACGCGCCCTTAAAGGCGTGCCCGCGACTTCGCTGCGGGCTAAAACTTGATTTTGGTCTCCATTTCTTCCGAAATCCAAAATTTTTTTTATTTGTTTATGTGAAACACTCATAAACACATTAAACCAACCTAAAAATTTGATGATTTTACAAATTATCCAATTTCAAGACATTAAATAAGTGAGTAAAAGCTCACTTATCAGAAACTTAGTTCATAATTGCTAAAATAAATATCCTTACAATTGTCTTAAACATGAAGAATGAAAAGAAAAGAGAAACTAGTATTAGAGATGAATTCAATGCTGGGATTTTGATCCGGAAGCACTGACTTCTTTTCCTCAATTCGTCATTTTTCTACTCTTCATTCTCTTGCAAAAGACCCCCTCTTCCCCCCTTTTTTTAAACCCTAATATGCCTATTTATAAGCTTGAAATCGAAGGGGTAAAACTATTATTTTTCTTAAATTTTTGAGCCTCGAGAACATTTTGCAAGCAAACCAAGCGCCGCGGCTTGGATTTTCTCACGTCGCGGCTTGGGCAGTGGCTCCACGGCTTGCATTTTTTTCATCACTCAGCTTGTTGCGTAACTTCTCCAACTTCGTATTTCTCTAGATTCGCGCTGCAGCTTGGGAAACTTGGTGCCGCGGCTCGGGATCCAATCTTATCAAAAATTCATTTTTGCACCAAATTCGTTTCAAACATATCCAAAGCACAACAAATCACACCTGACTCAACCTAACCTGTAAAACACGAAATAAAACACATAAAAAAGCTAAAAATGCTTGAAAAATGAGCAAAATGCTGATGCAAAAGTACTCAATTCGCGAGTATAAAACTCACTCATTAAATACCCCCAAACTTAATGTTTTGTTTGTCCTCAAGCAAAACAACAGACAAAAACCCAAAAAATTGAAAACAACCAAAAACAAACGAGTAAATAATAACTTGGTTTGGTATGCTAGGTAGGCCTTAAAGATTTTACAATTTCAAATAGCTCATGGAAAACTCTGAAAAACCATGAGTATGTAGAATTTCAACCCAAATGCCAACTCTGCCTTACCTCTAATTCTTTGAGTGTGTGTGTATATAGTCTTTCGCACTGACCCTTCGCAACTCTGATTAGTTTATGCAAATAAGTGAATCATAGCGGGTCTCTAAATGAAGAGTTTGACAAACTTCATAGGCTTGCTTTTCTTATAACTCTCCACTAATGTCGACACACACGTTACCAACGATCATTAGGACTTTTGAGGCTTGTAATGTAAGGCTAGGGTAATAGTAGGATATGGATAATAATATGGCTCAACTCACCCTAACACAATAACCATTATAGGATCTCTTGTAGAGCTTTCTCAACGTTTCCCTAAATACCTCCAAACTTGATTTCGACTCTATCTTTGTCATCCATTTATTCTTGGTTTTTTTAATTTTAATTTTTTACTTTAATGTAAAAAAAAAACTAAAATTAGCTTTACTTTTCACAACTCCACCTATCCGCCCATACTTTAGCATAACTCAAAATAATCCCTAGACTGATCAACATGCTTAAGGTTAAGGTTAGAAAGGTTGGAAATTATTAAAAGCTAGGCTAAAAGATGTGGGTAACAAAGAAAAGGCAAAAAATTGGCTTATAAGGGTGACTAGGGGTATGTACATGTGTAAGGTTGGCTTGAAAGGCTCAAACGATCCAAAAATGGCCTAAATCATGTCCTTAGTAAGTTTAGTTTGGGAGTTTACCTCAAGTGATAATTAAACATGTTCTGGAGTACAGTGAGGTTAGAGAGATTACTTAATTCACATAAACTTTCTCCAAGTAAGCAAGAATGGCTAAATGATCAAGGTATGTGCTCAAAAGAATCACATCACCACAAGCAAGACAAAATCAACACAAGGGTCAAGTACACACATAAGCATGGCATTCATCGAACTCCAAGAGCTATAAGTAGTTCAATCACTTTCCTATCTTCAACCTCAGGCAAACCTCCCTAATTATTATTCACAAATTAGATTTTTTTTTAACATCAATTAACCAAAGAAAAAAGAAAATAAAAGACTCCCCCCCCCCCCCAAACTTAATTGAAACATTGTCGCCAATGTGAAAATATAACACAAACAAGAAAAGAAGAAAAATAAAAAAATGAAAAGAACACTCCCTGTATTAAAGGTCGGGACCGCTCATTCCTCTTCATCCTTTCCTTCTGCATCCTTGTTGTATGTGGAGACTGTGGGAAAGTTTGATTTGTTGAGGTGTAACTGAGACGCCATCTGATTCAGGATGTTGGCGACATTGCAAACTTTGTTTTCTAGATGGTCTAATCATCTTTGCACATAGCTCAACTTAAGGGCCGTATGTTGAGAATTGGTTAATCTCTCTATGGGTTCGGTTGTACATAAGAGCCAGCTCTAGCAAAGGCAGTAGCATCGTCATCTTTGAAACTAGAAATTTGGCTCTTATTAAGGACCCTCATCGGTTGTTAAGTCACTTCAATTCCATCTTCATATGTTACCTTCGCATTCTTGCATAATACGGTGATGAGCAAAGGAAAATACCCTCTATTAGATGCTCAGACACTGCTCATAATGGTGGCATGCATGACCCGTCCTACATCAACAGATTTCCCAGTCAAAATAGCATAGAGCAAGAGAGCCCTATCTTTAGTCACATCATTAGTGTGGGATGAAGGATAGAATCGAGCACATACAAAGGCGCGCCATGTCTTTACATATCAATCCCGCAAAGCTGCCTTAGGAAGTGAAAGGAGCTCTTGAGTGAGATGACTATATGTCCATGTAGTTCCCTGCTTGCACGGAAAATTAGCGACGTCTTGATAGTTCGGTGTTTCAACAAAAGCTTCGTACTCCTCACTTGCAATATCCTCTAACCCGTAGAAAGCATTAACAGTGGTACAGTCAAATTTCACCATTTTACCCCTTACCACCACTTTGCCATTACAATCATCATCAGCATTTGCATATAATTCATGCATAAGTGAGAGGATCGCCTCTTTCGGTTGCTCGCAGAACTCCTTCCATCTCCTGGACTCTATAATGCTCATATTTTGATACTTTTCAGTCTCAAAACCTCTCTCTTGTAGTGGAATCTTACTAGATAAGGATTCAGTAAATCGATCAGATGCTATGGTAGAGACAAATCATGGGATATTAGATGATGTCAAGGAGGAGGAAGGTCGTAACGAAGAGCCTCATGAACATTTGGGTGCCATTAAAAACAACTCAAAGTAGGTCACCAAAATCACCAAAACACCAATCGCCAACTTGTAGCCGTTGTTTACTACCAAGCTTCAAGCTAAACAACACAAATCACCACCAAAAAAAAAAAAAAAAAAAATTTTTCCTTGGTTTGCACTTCTCACAGGACTTTTAACAAACACTTTGTATGCACCAGGAGAAAACCCACTAAATATAGCTTCCTCTTGCTTAAATCTCCCCCAAAAATTCACAATAAATTTCACAATCACAAATCACCACAGAAAATATCAAAAAATGACACAAATCTAAGTTGTAAGTTACCCAACACAAGTCCAAGTCCCCACAATCACGTGAACTAAATATCCAACCACACCAAAATAGAGTTGTGAAGCGACCAACACTTACTTGATGTGGGGCTTGATGGAGATTGGTCCATGAGCACCAAAACTTTCATATTTTGAAGACAAAACCCACTAAACAAGTGCAATCCTTGGTGAAAGCGTGAATAGTTATTGCAAGAGCAAACCATGTCATTGGGAAATCGATGGAGGGTGTTGGCTAGGTTGAATCAATGGCGGATTTGTTGGGGAAGAATGCTTGAGATGTGTGGGAATAAGGGATGGATGAAAGAGTATGTATTGAAGCCCTAGTTTTACAATTGTAAAACTTGAAATCACTTATGAACTGGGGGACGCCGCAGCTTAGAAAATTTGATGCCGCGGCTCGGAGGTCTAAACGTACTTTTTTTTTTAATGCAAAAGAGAGTCAAACCAGAAAATTTATCATGTTTAAATCTTAAACAAAAATAACGTAACTTAAATCTCAAAACTAAAAATCAACAAAATAAAATTGAAAATAAAAAATTAAGATAACTAGAGAAAAATTTTAAAGAGCTTGGGTTGCCTCCCAAGAAGCACTTGTTTTATAGTCTTCAGCCTGACTTTCTTTAAAATGTGTTACATCGGGTCTGTTAAAGTGATGGTGGCCTTCTGGAGATCCATTCCACCATCATTGTATGCCTTGAGTTGTTGCCCATTGACCCTAAATGCTCCTTTTTGATCATGAAAAAGCTCCATTGCTCCATGTGGAAAAACTTTCATCACCATGCATGGTACTGACCATCTCAATTTAAACTTTCCAAGAAACAACTTCCGGCGTGAATTGTGTAGTAGCACTTTTTGACCCGGGATGAATTCATGGTGCAAGATGTGCTTGTCATGACACTTTTTAGTGCGTTTTTTTTAAGCTTGGCATTCTCATACGCTTCTTGACGGAATTCTTCCATCTCATTGAGCTACAACAATCTCTTTTCACTGAAAACTTGTAGATTGAAATTGAGCTTCTTAATGGCCCAATAGGCATGATGCTCCATTTTGATTGGCAAGTGACAAGCTTCTCCAAACACCAATCGGTAAGGTGACAACCCAATTGGTGTTTTAAGAGCTGTGCGATAAGCCCATAGCGCATCATCTAGCTTCCACGCCCAGTCCTTTTTGTTGCTACTCATTGTCTTCTCAAGAATCCACTTCAGTTCCGTGTTGGAGATCTAAACTTGGCCACTAGTTTGGGGGTGATAACCGGTGGTGATCTTGTACGTGACCCCATATTTAGCTAATAATGCAGTGAGATGTTTATTGCAGAAGTGCTTCCCTTCATCATTTATGATCACTCTAAGAGTTTCAAAGCAGGTAAAAATATTCTTTCGAAGGAAGTTCATCACCACTTTGGAATCATTAGTTAGCCAGGCGACTACTTCAACCCATTTAGAGACATAATCCACTGCTACAAGGATATATAAATTATTAAATGAGGGTAGGAATGGTTCCATGAAATCTATCCCCCGCACGTCAAAAAGCTCAATCTCAAAAATATTATTCAGAGGCATCTTGTGATGATGAGATATGTTTCCAGTTCACTGGCATCGATCATATGTAGAAATAAAGACGTGAGCATCCTTAAACAGTGTCGGCCAATACAAACCCGATTGTAAAAATTTAGCCATTGTCCTATTAGCTCCAAAATGATCGCCATAATTGGAGGAGTAGCAATGATAGAGAATGCTTGCTCCTTCTTCTCCCAGTGCACACCTTCTAATAATCTGATCTGAACAATGCTTGTACAGGAAAAGGGTCTTCCCAATAATAGTGTTTCACATCAGAAAGAAACTTCTTCTTCTATTGACAAGTTTGGTCCGGTGGAAAAACAATACTAGCCAAATAATTAACGAAGTCTGCAAACCAAGAAAGCTTATCGGTGCTTATGGTGAATAGCTACTCATCTGGAAAAGTCTCATTGATTGGAGGCTCCTTTTCTTCATGCAACTCATATGGCTCTAAACAAGACAAATGATCTGCCACTAAATTCTTGGTTCCTTTCTTGCCTTTAATCTCCAGATTGAATTCTTGTAACAACAGCAACCAACGTATCAGTCTTGGCTTCGCATGTTTCTTCTCCAAAATTATCATTAGACACTATGACTTTAGTACCAATCAAGTACGATCAGAATTTATCAAAGGCGAAAATCACAGCTAGTAACTCTTTTTTTGTCGTGGCATAATTCATCTGTGCATTAGTGAAAGTTCGGCTAGCATCATAGATGGCATGAAAACCTTGGCTCTGCGTTGGCCCAAAATAGCTCCAATAGCATAATCACTAGCATCGCACATCAACTTAAATGGCAAGTCCCAATCAGGTGCTACAATAATAGGTGTTGAGACCAAAGCATTCTTCAGAAATTGAAATGCTTCAATACACTCCTTATCAAACTTAAATGGCATGTTCTTCACAAGGAGATTGTAAAGGGGTTTAGTAAATTTAGAGAAGTCCTTGATAAAACGTCTGTAAAAACCTGCATGGCCAAGAAAACTTTGAATACCTTTAACTAATGTCGGTGGTGCCAACTTCTCAGTAGTTTCTATCTTGGCTCGATCTACTTCAATTCCTTTAGCTTAAACCCGATGTCCAAGAACAATTCCCTTTTACACCATTAAATGGCACTTTTGCCAATTCAAAATCAAATTGTTCTTTTCACATCTTTGTAGTACCAGAGCTAAGTTTGTCAAACAAGAATCAATTGTGGAGTAAAAAACAGAAAAATCATCCAGAAATACCTCAATGAATCGCTCCACCTTATCAGAAAATATCGCCATCATGCAGCGTAGAAAAGTGGCTAGTGTGTTGCCTATACCAAATGGCATCCATCTAAATGCAAAAGTTTCATAAGGGCACGTAAAAATAGTCTTATCTTGATCTTCAGGTGCTATGGAAATCTGATAATATCCAGAGTAACCATCTAAAAGGCAATAATAAGAGTGACCTACTAACCTGTCAAGCATCTGATCAATAAACAGCAGTGGAAAGTGGTATTTTCTTGTGGCTTTGTTTAGCTTCCTATAATCACTGCAAACTCTCCAACCTGTGACAGTTATTGTCAAAATCAACGCATTGTTTTTGTTCTGCACAGCTGTTATCCCACCTTTCTTAGGTACAACTTGAACCAGACTCACCTAAGGGCTATCAGAAATAGAATAAACAATGCTAGCATCCAGAAACTTTAGTACTTCTGGTCTCACCACCTCTTTCATTTTTGGGTTTAAGCATCACTGATGCTCCACTGAAGGCCTACAACTGTCTTCCATTAAGATCTTGTGCATGCATATTGAAGGGTTAATTCCCTTGATGTCGGCAATTGACCATCCCAACGCTGTCTTATGATCCCTTAGCACTCACAATAGCTTATCTTTTTGTTCTTCAGTTAATGATGCAGAAATAATAACCGAAAGTGTAGAAAAGTCACCCAAAAAGGCATACCTCAAGTGAGCAGGTAGTGGTTTGAGTTCTAAAACAGGCGACTTTTCAATAGATGACATTGGTTTGGTAATCCCTTTACCAAGCTCTTCAAATGGTCTCTTAATGAATGTCGGTGGTCTAGCTTCCAAATATCGCACACACTCAGTAATCTCAAAGTTTTCAACATTAGTAGTCCCCACTAAACAAGCTTCAAGGGGTTCAGCTGGGTGATGCGCCTCAAAAACCTCTTCAGTGTAAGCATCTACAGTGTCAACTCGCATACAACAACCATCATCATCTGGGTACCTCATCGCCTTAAAAATATTAAAAGTGACTTATTTTTTTTGAACTCTTAAAATAAGTTGTCCCTTTTGCACATCAATTAGAGTTCTTCCCGTAGCCAGAAATGGTCGACCAAGAATAGTAGGAATTTCTTGATCTTCTTCCATGTCTAGAACAATAAAATCTGTAGGAAAAATGAACTTATCCACTTTTACCAATACATCCACGATGATTCCCCATGGATATTTGATTGATCTGTCCGCCAATTGTAACGTAACAGTAGTAGGGTTCGCTTCTCTCCTAAACCAAGCTTCTTATGAACTGAGAGAGGCATCAGATTTATACTTGCACCTAGATCACACAAAGCTTTGTCAGAGAAAGAATTACTAATGGTGCAAGGGATAGTAAAACTCCCATGATCTTTCAGATTCGGTGGCAGCTACTTCTGTAAAATAGTGCTACATTCCTCAATAAGTGCAATTGTTTCATACTCCTCTAGCTTCCTTTTATTAGAGAGAATCTCTTTCAAAAATTTCACATAGCTGGGCATCTGTGCCAAAGCATTTGCAAAAGGAATGTTGATATGCAATTTCTTAAAAACATCAAGAAACTTAGAAAATTGCTTATCTAATTCATGCTTCTAGAACCGTTGTGGATATGGGATTGGCAAGACATCTGGCGATGGATTGTCTGGAAATAGCTTAGACTTCAGCTTTTCTACTTCTTTAACAGATGATGACTCTTGTTCTTTCTTTTCTAACTCTTCTAGCTCCTTTGTCACTATTTCTGCTCTGTTTGGCTCTTCAAGCTCTCTGCCACTGCAAAGAGTTATGGCTTTCACGTGCTTTTTCGGGTTCGTTTCAGTATTGCTAGGCAAAGAACATTGTTGTCTTGTATTTAGCTTGTTTGTAAGCTAACCTAACTGCATCTCTATATTCCGAATAGACGTTATTTGATTATGAATAGTTGTATCCTATCTTTGGAATGAAGCTTCGGTACTTCTCATGAACTAAGCCAAAACATCCTCCAAGGGCATCTTATTAATAGGAGCCTGATGTTGAACTTGATGTTGCATTGGTGAAAACCTATTGGAGGCTTGAGAATATTTTGATTACTTTTCCGTGACATGTTTGGATGATTTCGCTACCCCTAATTAAATGAATTGGAGAATGGATTATTCTGCCTGTTGAAATTCCCCACATAATTTACTTTCTCAGACTAAGATGAAACATACTGGTAATAGTCTTGGCAATCATTAATAGCATGAGCTCCATTGCAGAAATTACAAACCTCAGGTTTAGATTGTACTACATTAGCTGTCAACTAGCCCAATAGTCTAGACAAATTGGCGACTTGTGCAGAGAGTGAGGTGAAAGCATCAATCTCATGAAATCCTACGGCTTTTTTCGGTGCAGATCGGTTAGTTGGCCACTAATAAGCATTTGCAGCCATCTCCTCTATTAACTCATAAACATCATCAAGGGTCTTTCTCATTAGAGAACCATTTGCAGCCGCATCTACAAGTGTTTTTGTTGATTCTGACAGCTCATTGTAGAAAGTCTGTAACTGCAGCCATTTAGGAAGTCCATGACGTGGGCACCTTCTCAACATTTCTTTAATCTCTCCCAAGCCTCATACAATTGCTCCATGTCATGTTGATGGAAGGTGGTAATTTCAGTTCTCAACTTGGCTGTCTTTGATGGTGGGAAGAACTTGGACAAGAATTTATGGGCTAAATCATACCATGTAGTGATACTCCCAACTGGCAAAGAATTCAACCAAATTTTGGCCTTATCATGAAGAGAAAACGGGAACAACCTTAATCTAATGGTATCATCAATAACACCATTGTATTTAAAAGTCGCACAGATCTCGATGAAGTTGGCGAAATGAACATTGGGATCATCAGCAACTGACCCCCTGAACTGATTCACTTGCACCATCTGAAATACAGACGGCTTGATCTCAAAATTTTTTGCTTGGACCGTTGGAAACATGATCCCTGTGAGTGTTTCATTCATTATGGGTAAGGCATATACCATTACCATTCTCAGCTTCTTCAGCAACACCAATGGTGTCTCGAGTCTATCTCAGAGCTTCTTTTTCTCCTTTCTATTCCTTTGACACATTCTCTTAATCTCAGAATCTAAGGGAATCAAATTTTCTGCTTCCTAATCATCTCATACACCTAATTGTGACATCTGAAAGACCAAAAACAAGAACAAAACATAAACAAAAGAAAGAAAAGTTTAAATTAAGATTAGAGCTATTTGGTATCGATATTAACAACTAAATCAATCCCCGGCATTGGAGCCAAAAACTTGGCACGAAATTTAATAACACAAGTGTATGTTATCAAACAAGTAATAAAGTGAAAGTATTCAAGAATCGTCCAACGAAGACTGATAGTCACTAATTACCGAAATTAATCTAGCTCTAATTTTATCTAAACATATAACACGAAAAGAATGATTTTTAAGGACTAAAATAAAGCAGAAAGTAAAGAGAATGCAAATCAAACAACGATGAACCAATATGACTAAAATCTAGGGTTTCCAATATCACGAGGATGAATTATGTTAAATTCCCCAATCTAATCAATCAATGCTTATTCCTATGATGCCAGCGAATCTCTCTAAACTAATTATTAATCTTTCTCAAGACTTAACAATTCATCTCAATGAGCAAATTCCCTACATCTCTGTGACAATTTTAACCCATCAAAATTCATTAAGCACAAGAAATTCATAGTACTGCACAAGCCACATAGGTATATCTCTATCCTATGAAAACTTATGGCATTCTAGTTATGACAAATTCAATTGTCTCAAATCAGATCTCTAAATCATGCAAAAGGTGATAAGCTTTAACAAGCATTAAGCACAAATTAAAACACTAAGCATATACTGGAATAAACATCAATTGAATTAAACCGATAAAATATTAACAATCATCTGGCTACATCCTAAAAGAAACTGAGCTCATAATTGCAAAAATAAACATCCTAACAATTGTCTTAAATATAAAGAATGAAAAGAAAAGAGAAACAAATATTAGAGATGAATTTAATGCTGGGATTTTGATCCGGAAGCACGGTCTTCTTCTCCGCAATTCGTCATTCTTCTCCTCTCTATTCTCTGGCAAAGGACCGCCTCTACCCCCTTTTTTTAAAACCCTAAAAGGCCTATTTATAAGCTTGAAATCGAAGGGGCAAAACTGTAATTTTTCTTAAAATTTTGAGCCTTAAGAATATGTTGCACGCAGACCAAGTGCTGCGGCTCGGGACGTGGTGCCTTGGCTTGCATTTTTTTTATGCCGCGGCTTAGGAAACTTGGCGCCACGGCTCGGGATCCAATCTTCTCAAAACTTTGTTTCCATTCCAAATTTGTTTCAAATATATCAAAATCACAACAAATCACACCCGACTCGACCTAACTTATAAAATACGAAAGAAAACGCATAAAAACACTAACAATGCTCCAAAATAAAGCAAAACACTTATTCAAAAGTATTCAATTCGTGAGTATAAAACTTACTCATCAATTTACTATTCCATTAAAATTAAGCTAATTATATTTTAAATATTCTTGGTAAGTAATCACCACTGATTCTTAAAAAAGTAAAGTAATAATAACAGAGCAAGTTGGGACATAAATGGCCTAAAATAAAAGCATTATGTATCTATGTACCTGCCTTTTTAATTGGCTAGATGCATGCATTATCCAAGCCTGTCAAATTTTTATAAGCACTATATGCAGGATAACGATGACAATTAAAACCCCGATTTAACAATCAGGATAATAAAATACATCATAAAAAGTTCCTTAAAAAAGGGAAAAGGAAAAGGAAAAAAGAAAAGAAAAGAATAAATGTGTTTTACCATTTTCTTTTCGCAGGAAGAGAGAGAAAAAGATATCTATTCTAGTTACAGTCAGCTAACTTTAGTTTCTGTGTCTTTTAATTGTTTATAATATATAATATACTACATCCACGCCGAACTCAATATAGCTTCCGAATTGATTCGTTGGAATTTTTAAATTAAAATGGATTAATTTTTTAAAAATAATAATTATTTTTTATTAATTTTTTAGAAAAAAATAAAAAATAAAATGAAAAATTTAAGTACAACAACACCAAATAAAAAGTCTTTTTACATACCTAAGATCCCAAGAACATTTCCCAACTTATTGCTTTTTCCCCAAAACAAGGAACGATTGACTCCAAATTATTCCCATGGCTTCCTCTATTACCAAACCCAAAATATTCTCCTCCTTGGTGTTCGTCTCACAATCTTCCCAACCGTCAAAATCAAAAAACTCCTCTCCCTCTCTCTCTTTCCTCAACAAAGCATCAAACTCGGATCCCATAACTCTGATCTGTCGGAATAACAATGTCTCCCAACGTCGTCCTGGTGCAATCAAGAACGTCCTCGAAACGGAGGCAGCGACAATCGACAAGAAGCAGCCTCGGAACGACACTACGACCAGGGAGGTGTCGAAGAGACCGACGATCTTGGTCTCCGAGAAGCTGGGAGAGGCCGGTCTGGAAGTTCTACGGGCGTTCGGCGACGTGGAGTGCGCGTACGAGCTGACGCCGGACGAGCTGTGCGAGAAGATCTCGGCGTGCGACGGGCTGATCGTGCGAAGCGGGACGCAGGTGAGCCGGCGGGTGTTGGAGGCGGCGAAGGGAAGGCTGAAGGTGGTGGGAAGGGCCGGCGTCGGCATTGACAATGTGGATCTGGCAGCCGCCACCGAGTTCGGGTGTTTGGTCGTCAACGCTCCCACCGCCAACACCGTCGCCGCCGCCGAACATGGGATCGCTCTGCTTGCTGCCATGGCAAGGAACGTTGCTCAGGCAGATGCCTCCATCAAAGCTGGTAAATTTTATCATTTTATTTGACTTTTTTTTTTTTTTGGTCATTATTAATATTTGCCATATCAATTATTTGGTAGAAAAATAAGTACTGTTAATTAGCAGAGCTTTTAGTCAGTAGATAATTTTGCTGTCGCTGATTTTGTTGTTGATTATGTTCCGATCTGTGATCTCATCGGATTCCATGCATTTTCTCTGTTTTTTAAACCTTTTTCTTTTTAATCCCTTCCTGGAATTAGATCCACGGTGGTTCTCTTTGTGTGTCTAGCTCAGTATCGAGTGACAGAGTTGATCTATTAAAAAATTGCTTGGCAATCTTTTTTTTTATTTTTTATTAATTTATTATTATTATTTTATATATATATATATATATATTTTTTTTTTTTCCGATTGTAGGATCTTACTTCATTTTAAAAGATTAAATGCCTCTTTGGCACACTAACTCAAACTCTCCTAACTTAAATTTTTTTTTATTTTCTTTCTAAAAAGTTTTTTGTCTTTTCTGAAAATTCAAAAAATTTTATTATTGAAACTTAAAAATCTCAACTCAAATTACACCACCAAACACCCTATAAAAATAAAAAAGTTTTCCCATCTGCTTATTTTATTTGGGAGTCAGATCCAGGGTCAGTGCAAGGTGCCAGCATAATACGAATAAATTTTATGAACTCTGACAAGTTTTTTTTTATAGATATTTTCCGATGTTATTTTGCAGATATAGCATACAGACATAGACTTTAAGTTATAATTGGAAAAATAAATAGTAAAATTGTGTTAATTTTTTGAGAGCGGATAAAAATTAAGTTAGAGATTTTTTTCAACTCCAATTGATAAACTAAAAGTAGAATATATATATATATATTTTAAATCATATTGCTTGAGTGTAACTTCTGGCCAACCTTGACGAAGAAAAGGCACAAAATAAAAATTAAAAGAAAAATAAGAGGGAGAGAGAAAAAAATTGAAATATCTGAGACATGTATCAAATTAAAAGGTCAAGCTTGGGGCTTGCGGTCGAGTTTGGAACTTTGTCGCTTTCAATAGTTGCAAATTTTTCTTTTAATTTGTAGGTGTAGGTGGCGCGATGAATTTATGGTGATTCTCATGTGTCGTTTTCTAAGGCAAGCGTGATTGGTTGCGTTTGCACACCGACATATTCACTAAACGGCGTCGGCTTGACATCCCAACACATATGTCTGTCACGTACACATACATATACACATATATATGTATATATGCAGTTGATTGTCCTTCTGAATATAATCAGATATTGTTGTGAGATATCCAATAATTGAGGATATGTTGTAAAATAAATGTAAAATTACATAAAAAAATAAACTATAACAAAAGTAAAAGAGAGACATAAGAAAAATAAATAGAAGAGTCAAAGACAATATAAATCACCTCCTTGTTGCATTCATATACATACGAGCTTACAAGGGTCATACACATAGACCAAGAATCATAAATGAGAGAAGCCAAAAGCCTTGAGTTGTAACAATTAAAATGTCATTAATGCAGTGTCAGGTATGGGAGGTTATGGAATTCCAAAAACCAATAGTTAACAATAGTGTAGATTTATGAAGAGAGTTAAGAAGATAAATATTTACACTAATAAATAATCAATTTATTGTGATAGTAGGCATAATCTAGCGATAATATCACACTCAATTTCACTTAAAGGTGTAGAGTTTGAATCCCCACCTCAAGTTTTAAAAAAAAAAAAAAAATCAATTTATTCATAATGGGATAAAATATTTTTATGACAGATTTAGACTCCAAAATTTATGTGATTTTGGGTTGATATTTGATAAAAGAATCTTTGGTGAAACCATTTTCCCTGCTATAAATGAGTTTGAAGTCTGCTATAAATGTCTAGATGCATGCATTATCCAAGCCTGTTAAAATTTTAATAACAGAGCAAGTTGGGACATAAATGGCCTAAAACAAAAGCAATATGTATCCGTGTACCTGCCTTCCTAATTGGCTAGATGCATGCATTATCCAAGCCTGTCAAAATTTTATAATCATCCAATATACATATTTTAAAATTAAAATTAAAATTTTAAAATTACTGTTAAAATTATCCAAGCCGTATATATAACATATATATTGTTCTTTTTAGATCCATACATACATGATGCCCTTAACCTCTTATGGGAATGTCTTAGAGAACAATAGTAATTATGATTCATAACCAATATGCCTATTTACCAATTGATTTTACTGTTGCAACCATTGATATTAAAAAAAAAAAAAGGACTATTGATTGTCAAATTATTGTAAAAATTATTGTTCATGTTTCTCCCAAGTTTTTTGTTATTTTGATATTTATTTATTTATTTATTTTTAGAAATTTACCTTCCAAGCTAGCAACATTGCTAGTACCATGCATTTTCCCCAAGGAAATATTTTGTGCTAATACTTATAGATTTTACGAAAAACTAAATTAGTAAAAAATCTCTTCCTCCTGCAGTTAGCCACTTAATTTTGGTCGAAGTAACAATTGAAAATTTGTGGTACATTTTGTTTTCATAAGATGTTAACCTCAAACAAGTGTTTTTTTTTTTTTTAAACAATTCAAAGAAGATCTAAGATTTCCATTTGAAAATTAAGAAGAGTTTTTTTTTTTTTTTTTTTTTTTTTTTTTTTTTTTAATGAGACAAAATTAGGAAGAGTTAAGTTCATGGACACAGACACTAGTTTCCTTTCTCCTGAATGAGTGATTGAAAAGTTAAAATCTCCACTTTGTGCAGGAAAATGGCAAAGAAATAAGTATGTTGGCGTGTCTTTAGTTGGAAAGACGTTAGCAGTCATGGGGTTTGGAAAAGTGGGATCGGAAGTGGCCAGGCGCGCCAAAGGGTTAGGAATGCACGTAATTGCACACGACCCCTACGCGGCGGCGGACAGAGCTCGTGGGGTCGGGGTGGAATTGGTGTCGTTTGAGCAGGCCATCACTACTGCGGATTTCATCTCTCTGCACATGCCGCTCACTCCTGCAACATCGAAGCTCTTCAACGATGAGACATTTGCGAAGGTGAAAAAGGGTGTTCGCATTGTTAATGTTGCCAGGGGTGGCGTTATTGATGAAGATGCTTTGGTTAGGGCCCTTGATACTGGAGTAGTTGCTCAGGTATGTATGCAAATTGCAAAAGATTTTTTGATTTTTTAAATCTCTCTCTCTCCTTTTTTTTTTTTTTTTTGTTTGTTTTTTTGTCCTGGTGAGCGAAGAATCTCAATCATATCTATGAATTCATTGTAAAGTTCAATGCTACATATCACATCCTTTTAAACAAAAGTACGTTACACATCATATTAACTTGCAATCATTATGTTAAAAAACTTCTATAATTTTGAACTGTAAAATCACATCAAAATCATGACAAATTAATGAAATATGATTAAAACTTGAAGGTTAAAAACTCCGTTTAAGATAGGATATTTTAATATCTTACCAGAGAATGCTCATTTTCAACATTCACTTTAGTATTTCCCTATCAATCGGATTTCTTGATATGGGAAATTTATTGATGGGGTCCTCCATTTTTGTTTAAAGGAAAAGAACAGAACAGAAGAAAAAAAGGTTAATGTTCAACAAAATAGGGATATTGATCTATATGTTCTCTCCCTTCTTCTTTTCTTTTCTTTTTATACATTTTATTTTCATTGAATTCATAATACAGTGGTGTATGAAAACAGGCAGCACTTGATGTATTCACAGAGGAGCCTCCACCCAAAGACAGCAAGCTAGTTCAACATGAGAATGTTATTGTCACACCTCATCTTGGAGCTAGCACAAAGGAAGCACAGGTCTGTTTTCACTATTCACTTTTAGGGAAAAATAAAAAATAAAAATGCGCTGATTTGTTCCAAATTTTCAACTGAACCTTCTTTATGAATCACTGATATATATGTCTATATGTATGTAATTCAGGAAGGTGTAGCCATTGAAATAGCAGAAGCTGTAGTTGGAGCACTAAAAGGTGAACTATCTGCAACCGCCGTCAATGCACCGATGGTCCCCCCTGAGGTAAGTGACGATTTCTATTGGATCTTTTATTGGTCCTGTTAGGTACTCTTGTAACCTTGTTTAAAAAAATTGACCCTTTTCTTGCAAGAAAAATGCCAAGCACGCCAACTCTTCAAACCTAGTTTTTGAATACCAACCTTTATAACATTTTAGTTGTCAATTTTAATGGAAAGTGTTTAAAAGATTTGCTACATCAACTAATTATATCTTCTAATAAAAAGATGACAACTCACTATCACGTGAATAGTGACTAAAAAATTGGGACTATATTTGGTGTTCGTAACCTAACATTTCTCCAAAACTATTATAAGTAATTGATCTAAATGGTCTCTGAATTCTTTTACAGGTGCGATTTGGTCCCTCTTTTTTAAATTTGGGCGAGAAAACCCTAAACTCACTAACTGTTGGCAATCATAGTCCTTTTCGTCCAATTCCGTTAAGTTTCTAATAGAATCTTGCTCAAGTGATCATTTTGTATTAAAAAGAAAAAATACCCTCCAATTTTCTCTTTTCCCTAAACTCTCCTAAAAATCCATGTCTCCCCCCCTCTCTACCTTTGCAGTTCCAGTGACGACTTCCATCTCCAGTGACCCCACCCCCCCCCCCCCCTTCCCCTCTCTTCTCCATCGCCGAACTCAGCCCCTCTTTCTTCTCCGTCGCCGAACTTAGGCTCCCCGCCCCAAAAAAAATCAGGTTTTTTTTTTTTAATAAAGCAGGTCAAAGAAAGCCAACACCCCCCCCCCCACCCCCCCTCCGGTGATCTGGGTTTGCGACGCGATGAACTCAGGTCCCCCCCTCTTTGCCGCCGATCTAAGTTGCCCCACCCTATTCCCAATTTGGGTTTGCTGCTTAGATTGGAAGGGAGGAAATTAAGAGATGTAGAGGGCGGGAGAGGGAGGGGGGGGGGGGGGCGATGAATTTTAATTTTTTTAATGATTTTTTTATTTTTATTAAATTAATTATTGTTAGATTATTAAAATACCATCTCAAATTAGATCAAATGTATTGCTTTTGGCTTGTTCCGGTAGAAACTTAGCGGAATTGGACAGAAAGGACTAAAATTGCCAACATTTAGGGAGTTTAGGATCTTCTTGGTCAAAATTTAAAAAAATAGGGATCAAATCATCACTTTAAAAAAAAAAAAATCAGAGACAATTTAGGCCGATTACTCAACTAGTATTTGTCACTCTTCAATACCCTGAGTACTGTTTCATTGGTTTTTTTTTTTTTTTTTTTTTTTTTTTTTTTTTTTTTTAAGAAAAAGGAAAAAGTTAGCTTCGACACTTTAAATATCATAACTCGTCAAAGTTGTACTCCATCAAAACTATGCAGTAACTTACTCTCCAAAACACAGATATTCATGTGAACTGGCCTAGCTAAGATCCTCTGGTGTCACTTCCTTTCCGTATCTTTCATTGTCTAGTTAGTCTTTGCCGGACATGACTTACACATGTAGTTAATCTTCGTAGGTTCTGTCTGAGTTGGCTCCATATGTAGCTCTAGCAGAGAAGCTAGGTAAGTTAGGGGTGCAATTGGTAGCTGGAGGAAGCGGAATAAAATCGGTGAAGGTTGTTTACAAAACAGGTCGAGACTCGGATGACTTGGACACCAGGCTTCTCCGAGCCATGATCACAAAGGGCATAATTGAGCCCATTTCAGCCTCAATCGTCAATTTAGTCAATGCTGATTTCACCGCCAAACAAAAAGGACTCCGCATAAGCGAAGAAAGGGTGGTGGTTGACTCGTCGCCTGAGTTCCCCGTGGACTCGATTGAGGTACACCTTTTGGGCGTTGAGTCTAAATTCGCAAGCTCAGTTTCAGAGAACGGAGACATAAGCATTGAAGGGAAGGTCAAATACGGCGTGCCTTATTTGAGATGTGTGGGAGGCTTTGATGTCGATGTAAGCCTTGAAGGGAACCTTATTTTGTGCAGGCAAGTGGACCAACCTGGCATGATCGGCCGAGTTGGTAACATACTCGCGGATCAGAATGTGAATGTGAGCTTTATGAGTGTGGGACGAACCGCGCAGAGGAAGAAGGCAATTATGGCGATTGGCGTGGATGAGGAGCCAAACAAGGACACCCTAAACAAGATAGGACAAGTTCCTGCTATTGAGGAGTTTGTGTTCCTAAAGCTATAGAGGTGAAAATATAAATAATGCCATATGTCATATGATTTATATGTGTGTGTGTGTGTGTGTGTGTGTGTGTGTGTGTGTGTGTAGGTTTCAAAATTGAGTTAAGGAGGAGTTGAATGTTTCCTATGAATAAAAAGCGGTAATTGGAACCGTCTTTGTCATGGCTTTGTATGCCAAGTTCAAGTGTTTTCCATTTTTGTATTTGTTCTTTTGTCGTTGGTTCATGCTGGTAGTTGTATTTGCATAATTGAATTTAAATCAGTTGAATTGGAAGCATTTGGTTTAAGTCTGTATTTATGGCAACGAGTTCCTAATGGATGCTATATGGTATATAGACTTAGGTGATGACACAAAATGTCTATTTTTAGGATACGTTTTATTTACATGAATATCTAATTAATAATATTGCATGAATGTCTAATTAAAAAAATTATTGAAATATCTATTTTATCATATTTTACATAATTTTTCCTTATGTGACATTGTTTTTCCTTCTTTTTTTTTTTATAGTAATTATTGTATATCTTTTTTTGAAGATTAAATGTTATTTGAAATTGTCTTTTCTTTTTTTTTTTTTAAATGAAAATTACTATATTATTAAGCCACTTCTTTTTATTTCTTTATACTAATTCTCATATTCAATAGAGTCCATGATCGTTTAGGATTATTACTGACCTTTTTGAATATTCTTATAACATTTTTATGCTAATTTTTTTTATTAATGTCCTTTTTTAGTGAATTATTAATTATGTCCTTTTTATGAAATTTTTGATATTGATTCTTACTTTTCATATTTATGATTTATAAAATTTTTTACTGTCTCCTTTAAATACATTTTTTTATTTGTTTCATTTCAATTTGCTGCAATAGGGTAATCATGCATTTATAGGTATTGTTTTAGATATTATTAAATTTTTATATTTTTCAATAAAGACTCCTAAATTGACAATCATGTATATAACTATTAATCATTCACTAGTAAAAACCATGGATTACACGACGGTTATTTACCATCGTGCAAAGTTTACACGACAGTTAGACAACCGTCGTGTAATCCAATGGTAATTAAAAGAAATTATAGAATGACTTTCTGCCTATGTCTAGATCTCGAATAAATGGAAATTTTATTGATAAGAC
>JAFMPE010110685.1:0-26614 GCA_024759925.1 Ficus religiosa | reverse complement strand
GACATGCCTTTTTCCTCAAAAGGCCTATTATGGAGTCTCGTAGCTAATTTACCGAGAACTCAATCCTACACTGATAAAATTATGAATTTTGTATTAATATTCATAATTTTCATAAAATTTCACATAAATACAAGATTCGAACTTTAGATTTCCTATGTACAAGAAAATCATGAGTTCGTGAAAATTTTGGTTATTACAGTTCCGATTCCATTCCAAGCTAGCTTCTCCATTTTTACATCTTACATTTTTTATTATCTGCAGCATGAATTAACTTATATAAACAATGGATTTATAAGACACTTAAATCTCAAGTACAATCAAGAAGAGTCAAGTGCGTGCAAGCAAAAAAAAAAAAAAAAAAAGTGCTTCCAAGACACACATCGTCACACCTTCATTGGTTGGTTCCAGAAGCGGGTATAAATGATTGAACTATATCTAACATTTGAGTACTTAGAAAAATCTACAATTTATAACCATTTTTTAAAAAATGTGTTTTGAAGATTAGAGCCGAGATGAAAAAGAACACAAATAATGTATCTGAGACATTACGTTGGTTATCAAACGTACCTAACTTGGTCGTTTTATAAGACGATGGATATGCCATCAATGGAACTTGCTTCAGCACTAAAGGACATGACAATAATAGAACTAAATAGAATGGTGGCGTGAGCATAGTTGCAAAAACTATACAATTTTCAAGTTCGAAGGGCAAAAATCTTGTTTATAATAACATGTCATTTTATGGAGTTATCAAAGAAATATGGGAGTTTGATTATGTTCGATTTTGCGTTCCTATGTTCTCATGTCATCAGATATGAAGATGGATTTATTTTGGTTGATCTTAGTAGGCTAGGTCACAAGGACTATTCATTTATCTTGGCATCTCAAGCAAAACAAATGTTTTACATGAAAGATCCAAAGTGCCTAGAAAAGTGATATGTAGTCTGTAGAAATCCGGAAGTTATTACCTCAATTCTAGGATTAGCTGTTGTGAATTATTAGGTTGATTTGTTTCCTAGAATAAAGGGATACTGATTTGTTTCCCTAAATAGCTAGTTTTTCTATTTTTTTTTCTCCTTGATTACAGGAAGAGTTTTTATTCTTCCTCTGTATATAAATCCGTGTACTATAGTTCATCAATATATGAGACTTATCAGAAGTATTCTCAGTTTCTTCATGGTATTAGAGCCGCCTCTAAACCTTTAAAATTTCCCGATGACCAAGTACGGAATGGCCACGGAAAAACAGACCTCATCCATGTCAGAAGTCACTTCTAGCTTCGGAACTCCTGTCAACAACAATCTTGGAGTGACAGATGGTGTTTCCTTTCAAATCACAGGACATAAGTTGAACGAGAATAATTATCTTCAATGGTCACAATTGGTTTTGATGTACATTTGTGGAAAAGGGAAGGATGATTACCTCACCGGTGAAGTTGTTCGTCCAAAGGCCGAGGATCCAAAATTCAAAACCTGGAAGATCGAAAACAATATGGTTATGTCATGGCTGGTTAATTCAATGACAAATGAGACTGGCAAGAATTTCTTGTTACATGGCACCGCTCATGAAATCTGGGAGGCAACGAGGGAATTTTACTCAAGCAAGGAAAATACCTCTGAGATTTTCGAGATCGAAACTCGTCTTCAAGATCTTTGACAAGGGGATTCTTCCGACACCTAATACTACAACCTTCTTACCCGTCATTGGTAGCGATTGGATTTATTTGAAGACCATTAATAGGGCTTTGAAGGGAATGCTATCAAATACCGAGAGATTGTTGAGAAGAAAAGAATTTTTAAATTCTTGATGGGGCTAAATAAAAATCTCGATGAGGTTCGAGGGCACATACTAGGTATGAAACCATTGCCGAACATTAAGGAAGTAGTTTCTGAGGTTCGCCAAGAAGAAAGTCGGAAGAAAGTGATGCTCGGAGAATTCCCTGCTGTTTCAATCACTGAAAATTCGGCCCTAGCTGCCCGAGGAGTCTAGTACAATAACAATGACAACCGGCAGAAGAAAAGACCATGGTGTGATCATTGCCGGAAACCAGGTCACACACAAGACAACTGCTGGAAAATACACGGGAAGCCTGCTGATTGGAAGCCATCAAGGTCTACAATTGTTGATTAGAAGCCATCACCTGACAAAGAAAGCCGTGGAAACCATGTCTCCATTGATGAAGAGATTTCAACAACCAACTCCAGTCCGTTCAGTAAGGATCAACTAGAAGTTCTGCAGAGGATGTTTTCACAGCAGAGTTTGGTTAGCAATACAATTGGAACCGGAAGTTTGGCACACAAAGGTAATTACTTGGGTGCTCTCACTGTAAAATCTGAAAAAACAGGTCCATGGATTGTAGACTCGGGTGCGTCCGATCATATGACAGGAGATGCCTCCCTATTCCACACCTATAATCCGCGCCGAGAAAATCATATAGTGAAAATAGCTAATGGATCTCTCTCTAAAGTGGTTGGAACATGTTCTATTGCTCTTTCAAAGGACCTAACCATTACATCAGTGCTTCATGTCCCTAATTTGGATTGCAACTTGTTATCAGTTAGCAAACTTACTCAAGAGCATAATTGTATTGCTAAATTTTCCTCAGGTTTGTGTGAATTTCAGGATTTGGATTCCGGGAGGACGATTGGCAATGCTAAGGTGTGCTCGGGACTATTTCTTCTGAAGGTTGATGAATCTCCTAGAAGACAAACTCATAATGCAATATGTGTTGGGTCAAATAGTAAGTCCAATAAAAGTCAAGTTTCATTTGAAAATTCAAATAAAGAGAGCGTAATCATGTTATGGCACTATCGTCTAAGTCATCCTAATTTTGCATATCTTCAAAAATTGCTTCCATCTTTGTTCAATACTTAAAATCCAAAAAGTTTCCAATGTGAAGTATGTCAATTTTCAAAGCATGTTCGTAATTCTTATCACAGTCTACCCTATAAGGCATCTCATCCTTTTTCAATGATCCATAGTGATATATGGGGACCATCCAGAACAAAAAATGTTACAGTCACTGGGTGGTTTGTATCATTTGTAAATGATCATTCTAGGATCATATGGGTGTTTCTTATGAGATAAAAGTCAGAAGTTGGTCAAATCTTCAGAAATTTTAACACTATGATTCAAACTCAATTTCAAATAAAAATACAAGTGTTAAAAACCAACAATGCGAAAGAATATTTTGAGACAATTCTGGGGGGCTATCTTGAGAGTCAGGGAATTGTACATCAGAGTTCCTATGTCACAGACCCCAACAAAATGGGATTGCATAAAGGAAAAACATACACCTCCTAGAAGTTGCTTGGTCTCTCATGTTCATAACACATGTTCCTAAATTTTTCTAGGGAAAAGCAGTCTTAACAGCCACTTATCTAATAAATAGGATGCCTTCTCGAGTCCTACACTTCCAAACACCGAGTCAAGTTTTATCTCACTCATTTCCAAATAATCATATCCTTTCCACTCTACCCATGAGGGTCTTTGGTTGTACTATGTTTATCCATATACATGCCCAACATAGAGGTAAACTTGATCCAAAAGCTCACAAATGCATATTCGTTGGATACTCCTCAAATCAAAAAGGGTATAAATGTTATTCTCCGACCACAAGAAAATTCTACAACTCCATGGATGTTTCCTTCTTTGAGACAAAACCCTACTACAAATATGATATTCAGTGGGAGAACTTTACTCAAGAATATCAACTTTGGAACACTGATAGATTGGATTCATCTTCTCATTCCATCCCTTCTAATCCAAAGTCAGTAGAGTCATCTAGTCAAAGTTCTATTCCTATCATCCCAATTGACTCCGAGTCTTTTGTTATCCCACCTGATGTGTCTCAACTTGTCATTCAAACAATTATTCCACAAACACAACCTGCAGCTTCCATTGAGTTACGTGTCTATTCTAGGAGAAACAAAACTCAAGAAGGGAAGGAAACATAGGCACCTGGTTAGAACCATGAATCCAATCCGAATCTATGAAAATCTAGAACCTCAAAGTTCACCAAGTAACACTAGTCCTATTGATGATTCTACTCCTGTCAATGTATCTATTGATGAAAGACCTATTGCCATAAGGAAAGGCATAAGGTCATGCACTGATCATCCCATTTACAACTTTATCTCATATGGAGGACTATCATCTTGTTACCATACTTTTGTTAGTAGTCTTGACAAAGTACAGGTTCCAAGTCCAATATATGAAGCTCTTAGAGTACCGGAGTGGAAAGCTACTGTCTAGAAAGAAATTAATGCTCTAGAAAAGAATGGGACTTGGACTATATCTGAGCTACCATCGGGAAAACGTCCTGTGGGATGCAAGTGGATTTTCACCGTCAAACACAATGCAGATGGCTGTGTCAACAGGTTTAAAGCACAGCTTGTAGCTAAGGGGTTCACACAATCTTATGGAATTGATTACCAAGAGACTTTTGCTCCTGTAGCAAAGCTTAATATAGTTCGGATGTTACTCTCACTTGCCTCCAACCTAGACTGGCCATTGTATCAGCTGGACGTGAAGAATGCTTTTCTCAATGGGGATTTGGAAAAAGAAGTTTACATGGAGATACCCCCTGGCATGGATATTGAAGTCACCACCAACAATGTCTACAAACTCAGGAAATCTTTATATGGGCTCAAGCAGTCACCAAAAGCATGGTTTGACAGATTCATCAGAGCAGTTAAGAAAGTTGGGTATATCCAGTGTCAAGCCGATCACACGATGTTTGTTAAGCACACATCCACCGAAAAAAAGGCAATCCTTATTGTGTATGTCGACGACATCATTCTAATAGGAGATCACGATGAAGAGATACTTAAACTTAAACACTTCCTTGCCAAGGAATTTGAGATCAAAGACCTAGGCAATCTCAAATACTTTCTTGGTATGGAGGTAGCATGGTCGAAAATAGGAATTGTGGTGTCTTAGCGAAAGTACATGTTAGACCTGTTGAAGGAAACATGTATGCTTGGGTGCAAGCCAGCAGATACTCCCATGGATTTCAATTCGAAACTTGGAAATGACAACAACAGTAGACCAATTGACAAAGGGAGGTATCAAAGATTGGTTAGGAAACTCATTTATTTGTCACATACTAGGCCCGACATTAGCTTTGCAGTTAGTGTGGTAAGTCAATTCATTAACAACCCATCGGAAGAGCACATGGAGGTAGTTTACAAGATCTTGAGGTATCTGAAAATGACATTGGGCCAAGGATTGTTCTTCAAAAAGATGGAGAAAAAGGGGATTGAGATATTCACTGATGCAGATTGGGCTGAATTTGTGATGGACAAACGATCTACTTCGGGTTATTGCACGTATGTCTGGGGTAATCTACTTACTTGGAGAAGCAAGAAGCAATCAGTTGTGTCTCAAAGCAGTACGGAAGAAGAATTTAGGGCACTATCGCTTGGTATCTGTGAAGGAATATGGCTAAAATGGGTACCTTGTGAGCTACGGATTTCGGTTAAAAGCTCCATGAAGATGTTTTATGATAAACAGTCCACAATCAACATAGCAAAGAATCCAGTGCATTATGACAGGACAAAGCATATAGAGATTGATAGACACTTTGTCATGGAGAAGATAGAAGTAGACATCATATCACTACAATATATCCTAATAAACCAACAGACTGCAGACATCCTAACTAAGGCCGTGCCCAGAAAGATATTTGAAGATCTCAACTCCAAGCTAGGTTTAATCAACATTTACAACCTAGCTTGAGGGGAGTATAGAAATTCGGAAGTTATTACCTCAATTCTAGGATTAGCTGTTGTGAATTATTAGGTTGATTTGTTTCCTAGAATAAAGGGATACTGATTTGTTTCCCTAAATAGCTAGTTTTTCTATTTTTTTTCCCTCCTTGATTACATGAAGAGTTTTTCTTCTTCCTCTGTATATAAAATCCGTGTACTATAGTTCATCAATATATGAGAATTATCAGAAGTATTCTAAGTTTCTTCATAGTCCTTACAATAAGGTCAAAATATTATCACAAAAATTCTTCAGAAGATGATAAGATGATAGTTGAACATGAAACATTTACACATAGATTAACTAGTTCAGATATTGACAACAACATAGAGGAGTTTGATAATATTTATACTAGAGCAATGTTGAAGATATATGGATTGATAGTAGAGGAATTCTAATTATTGAATCATTGGAATGATTTATTTGATTTTAAATGGTTTATATTATTGTTTAGATTAGTTTTGATTTGTAAACAAAAAAAAATGTTTTTTTTTTTTGGTTTAAGAAATCTAATGGTGTGCTTTTATTTACTTTGTAGGCACATGGATCCGAATTCGTCGGGAGTTAGATGGAATACATTGTGTAGTGATGTGATAAGATATGGAAGTAAAGGTCGAAAAGATATTCTCAATTACATCGAAAAATGTCAACCAATAGATGATTCAAGTATATCATTGCAAAGTTTTATTGGTATCTTAGCACGTCGAATAATTCCTATTCATTAAAACAATTGGAAGGATGCTGGTCAAGAATTTAAAAACTTGCTCTGTGAGGAAGTTAATGTAAGTCACATTGCATTTGATATGAAATATAATATTATATTTGTTTTTCACAACTTTTTGTTTCAGGAATTTTTTGTAGTGGATCTTAAGAGCAAAAAAGATGTTTGTATTTCTGCCAATGTCAAATGGAAAAATCACAAAACCATTCTTACAAAAGCTTACGTTAATAATTTCAATTAGTCTATGGATGTGATGATTCCACCGGAGTTCTGGGGACCATTTGTTATGCATTGCCTAACTGATAAGTTTCAAGTATGTTATTCTTAGTTCATTATTTTCTTTATGGGTTCTTCGTATATAAACCAATATCTTTCAAGTGATTTTTTTTAGTCTTTACGGACGTAGGAATCAAGTAAGTCGAATAGAGAGAATCACAAAAAATACACTATATACCATAGAACTTTTTAAAAACCTTATACATAACTAGAGCATGAACTTGTAAGCATAAATAAAATACTTTGTATGTTTAATTTAGAAAACGTCTTTCATTTGTGTTTAATTTAATCTCTAATCTAATATAGCTAGCGTCAAAAGGTCCCAATGCGCAAGTTGATAGATCTGAAGTTTAGGTTGAAGAACACTAAGAGAAAAATAAGTAGATATCCTTTGATGCTATGGATGTTGCTTCAAACATGGTAAGTTTTATCAATTTACTTCTTCTTCTTTTTACATGAAAATTTATTTGACTTATAATGCTGATATTTCATTTTGTAGGAAGAGTTGACTGAAATATAATGATATATTAACTATGACGTTGGGTACGCCAGAACATTTAGGAAAAGTGCGTGGTGCTTATGTGACGTTGACAACTTACTTTCATAAGTCAATTATGACTATGAATGAACTTGCATTTAGGTAACAAATTTCATATAAAACAATAAATAAAAAGTGATGAGCAATATAACCTCATGGAAGCTAAGTACAAAAGAATGATACAATAGTTGAAAAGCGGATATAAAAACCCTCACCAAGAATCCTCAAACTTCACTCAACCATTGAACCAAGAAGCTGATATCCCTCAACTAATGGATCCATCTCAAGCTCCTATGGTAAGAGTAAATAAAACAATATCTATATAAAAATCTGTTTTGTTATTTTTAACTTTATAATTATAATGTTAATTTATTAATAATATAGGATAGAAAATACTAACTAGTTGTGGATACTATGGATAATATAGTTGCAATGCGGGCAGCATATGTTGATAGTGATTTGAATGAAATTGGTCATCAGCAACCACTTGGACAACTTAACTATAATGTTTTGTGGGAGTACGATGTGATAACTTTGTTCGATTACCTATTCCAATACCAACCCAACAAACGTTATGTATTAGAAATGTAGTTGTAACGACCCGCCTAATGTAGGCCGTTACCATACTTATCTTACATAATTACTTAACTTATTTAACTTAGTGGAAATACGGAATATATATTTTTTTAACCACTAGAAACTGAAATCTATCTCATTACATACTTACATATATATACACATATACTTACTTACTTCACTACTGAAGCATCAAACTTACATATAAAATATTTCATGAATAACAATATAACATAACAAAACGCGTAGCGGTCTCCATCCCAAGTTTCACAACTAGATATGCCAAGCCCCACCGTCTTGTATCAAGTATTGCCGATAGGTTGCTTACCTACAGCATAAACATAAGTCGTGAGCTTTCACTCAGCAAGTACAACTTTTAATCCGCAAAACATTTTATAATGGAACAATGCATGAACCAATTATGCTTTCATTATGCTGTCTTAAGTTAGCACATTTTTGGGCTCCTTACTTAACATAAGTGTACGTACCGTGGTGCACAGCCATGGAGTAGTTGGGGCGGCCAGCCCAGTCCAACTCAAACCATGAACCAAACCGCCCTCGTGGCAAGTCGGTACGACATGAGGCAACTTGTTTGCCATCATACTTGAAAACTTTTCCTTAACTTGTTCTTGAAAACAATTCCTTGAAAATAGTTTTCTTCTCGTAAACAGTCTTTTAAAGCAGTTTCTTACTTGAAACTGGGTTCTCATTCTTACCAAGTGATTTATCATTAGTGAGCATGCTTCATGATGCCACAATAATAAAACATAAATCATATGCACCTCAACATGTATGCATGAGCTTGAAAACATACAAGCAGTAAAAACATTTTTCGCCTATACTGGAGGCGGAGTTGTACTTATAGGTTATGCTGCGTCCTGGGTTTTGTTGCTCCAAATCAGGTTGCAACAACAGATTACTTCCCTATTTTCAAAAAGGACATAAGATAAGGGTCATCGTATCTTACCATAAATCATTGCATTCAATACTGATATTCTTAACCAGGATTCATTAGTAACCTTAATTACATGTCTCCAAACACTACCATGATAGCTCATTTGGTTACTAAGTGTAACCCTAGGGCACATGACCTAATTTCTATTAAACAGTATCTTGTTTGATTTATTAATGAATTTTGGGTTCAAGGCCCAATCATGCTTAGCATCTTATTAGGTTACTATTAGTAACCCTAGGTATAAGCCCAATTTAGATTAAAACCCTATTGGGTTACTAAGGCCCAATTACTTTTAAAGTCATGCCCTATTAGGTTACTATTGGTAACCATGAGCTTTAGGCCTAACCCATTAGCTTGGTATCCTTTCCGGTTACTAATAGTCATCATCTTGTTACTATGTTTTAAAATAATTTTTGGCCCAATAAATTTAGTAACCTATCCGATGACTATATGTCTTACTATTACTTGGCCCGATTTATTTATTTATTTCTTTTCTTTACTAGACTTTGTTTGATTAACCATTTTATAAACTGTTTTTTAATAAAACAGTCTAAGTCTGGAAGAATTTGCTGAAAATAGTCCCATAATTCCAGTTATCAGTGCATGTGCAGGAATTACCTGTTCATGCACTGTTTTGAAAATTCTGTGCAGGAATTTCCTATTTCCTGCTCAGTTTTTAAGATCCTGTTTTATTTAAAAATTTGTTTAGAGTTTGAAAAAGTTTTCTTCATTAAAGTTCTAGATCTTGAAAAACCCTACAACTTTCATTCTTTGCTCAAAACCCAGTTCTGCCTTTATCCTACTCTTTTTCCCTGTTGAACCTGCCTGGCTGTGCATAGGGTCTGGGCAAACCAGGTTCGGGTTTTCATAAAAACGGAAGCCTTTGGGCCTTATGTTTCAAAATCTGTCTATGTAGCCCCCTAGTGTTTTCAGTTTTTTACAACTTTGTAGTTTTAACTTTTTCCAAATTCGGCCTCTAAGGACCTCAAAATTCCATTTCCAGATTACTACCCAATTTTACCCAAAAACTGACAGTTTTATCTTTGATTGGTTTTTACGTAAAATTACGCACACCCTACCTCAAACAGTCGCAACTGTGAGCCTACGTCAAACATGCAACGTATTACGTAGTGTTTCCATCAACATGCATTTATTTCTCATCCATGCAACCCGTGTGGTAATCTTTTGCCAATTTAGGGTTTTAGGTTGGTTTTTCATTCTTAATTCATCATACAATCTCATCTCTACCATTCATGCATACCACGCTTCTTTTTAAGCATGTGGGGACATATAACAAACACCTACTAAGCATACACTCATACCGTAATTTATCTAAAACATATCATCAAAAACATACATCAAACCATAAATCAAGACTAATAAACTCTAATCAAGCACATACTAGACATTTTAAACCTATTGCATGAAAGTAAAGGGTTGAGCTTATGCTCTTATAAACCCAACATGAAATACACATAAATCTTTGAATCAAAACTTAATTGAGAGGCTTAGGGATTTTAGGAGGATTATCTTAACACCTTGAAGTTGGATCTAGACTTTAGATCCAAAAATTTTTCCTCCTTGCTTCACTCTTCACAAAACCCGACCCTCACTCTTTTTTTTTTCCTTCTTGGTTTCGGTTCCTTGGGGAGGGAGGGAGACTTGAGAGTGAACTAGAAAGTTAGGGCTTCACTAAATGGTCATAATTTTGACCCACCTCACCTATTTATAGGTGAAAAATAATTTATTTTCTAGAATTATTTTTATTCTCAAAATTGCACATCTAACACCAAAAGCAAAATATTTGCTCATTGGTCCTATGAGGTGGCCGGCCATGATGGGGTTCCTTGGAGGCCAAGTAATCTCCATAATTATCTACTTAATTCTTTCTACATTTTCTAAAAATCCAAAAATTCATATAATTATCCATGATGAGGTGTCCTCCCATTAGGGCTCCATTTGGCTTTTCTACTAATATGCAGTCCATTTTCATACTAATGCAGATATTACAAATACTGTTTTCAACTAATAACAGTACTGTCATACTAGACTGCAGTCCAGAATTCATCTGCATTTTTGGACTGCGTATTAATTTTTCTTATGACTTAAAGCTACTTACCCTTATTGTCCTAAATAATGTGCTTGATTTTTTTAGAGTAGTCTCGAACCTTATTCTTACTATTTCATCTGTGATCACGGTTTTTTGCAGTATAATTTACATACTGCTTGCTATATTGCAGTACCGTCGTAATCATGCCTTGAGTCATTCTGGTCAAACGTTGACCGGAATAAAATCATAAATTTTTATTTTACCTTTTTCCTCAAAAGGCCTTATGCTTGGCTAAGCAAATTATTATTGAGTCTTATAAGGCTCTAAGATCTCAAATATACTATGATAAAAATCAGATCAAGCATTTCACATAAACATTCATATTCCTTATTAAGGAAATCATAAATCAGTCAAAAGAGTGGCTATCACAGTAGTTGGGTCAATTTTGATATGGCACAAAGCACTTGTCATATTTAATGATGAATAAGTGTCAATAGTAAGACAATTTCATTTTTTATTTTAAATATAGTTTACATATTGTATATATATATATATATTTTTTTTTTTTACAAGTATTAAATTTTTGTGAGTTGTATTGCATGTTTCAAAACCAAGAAAGAAACAGCCAAAAAATCCTAAGACTGATTATGATGATGTAGCGTATCAAATGCCCAATTCGGCAACCTCAGATTGATTTTGATGATGTAATGCATGAAATGCCATCTTTGGTAAGATGAATTTTCGAGAGGTTAATCAATGGATATATGAGTAAACTTTAAAGATTTCTATGAAGGAAATTATTATGGGCTTTTCTTGTGAAGTATATCTTTTGAAAGAAGATATAATTCAGTTTTGTACATTATCTAAAATATGAACAAGCGCTATCACATTTTATTTTAAGTATGAATATGTTTAATCATTTTTTTTGTTGTTTAAGATATTGATCATTAGTAATAACTTAGCCAACATTTTTTTCTTTTTGTTTCTAGGTGCTTGTATAATAAGATGCAACGATTTGAAAGATAACATATGTTTTCTTACATGTCTCCTTCCCTTGGTGGTTTTGAAACTGGGAAGAGAAATATTCGTGCTGTTAATATCGCGACAAAGATGTTATTATTCACACTTGGTCAAGTATTACTTGTGTATTGAAATAAATGGTAAGTTATTACATAACGACATTATTATAACATTTTTGTTAATTAATTGTTTGACAAACTATAAGCTAAATCTTAATTATATGTACTTGATCATATTGGAAATAGTCATCGTCAATACACACTAAGAACAATGTCTTGTTTTTTTTTTTTTTTTTTTTTTTGCCCCCCTAGAAAAAATGTCCAACAAGATATTCAATTGACCTTGACATGATAAGTTGTTTAACAAACGTTGTTTTACTTTTCAATAATATTTGACATGATTTAAGTGTTTTAAACTTTATCGAATTATATTTGTTTTCATTTTATTGTGAATGATATCTATCATATATAATGCTGAAATTGTAAGAAAAGAAACTAACAATGGTGTTTTCATAATAAATATTAGGATAAGAACTCTAAACCTTAAAGAATACAATTAAATATGTTATAGATCTTATAACACTTTTATATAATACATTCAATGCAGTTAATATTTGTGTAGGCTCTTTTACAGTCTTCTAATTCTGAATGTGAATATTATGTCACGAGATATGTAAATGATATTATTGAATGTAACAATTATATGAATTTATTAAGATCAGGGCATGTGAACTTTTCTTATTCTTATTGTTAATTCACAACATTTTTTTTTCCAAACGTTTATAAACTCTTCTTATTATATTATTCAAGTTTTATGAATTAATAACTATTTGTTTGTAGTTCATGGGAAAGAGAAATTATATCATTGCTATAATTATCTTCTATTTAAAATAAATAAATAAATGGTGAGAGAGAGCAGCTAGCAACTAGTATCTTATAATTATAACTTGCTATATGTTTTACACAATTTCTTATTTATGAAAATATATTGGGAAGAGATTAACAAACCTACATATAGCATGTTTAGAACTATATTCAACTCTATTCAAACAACAAGTCATACACCAATATTACTTAAGTAAAAAAACTTATAATTTATGTATCTTTTCAATGTTACTATCATAAAATGTTAAAAATATATTTTAAAGCATACTACCATAGCTTCCATATTTTTCCACCGATATCAATAATATCTCTCACTTTTATATAAAATTGAACTATCAATATTTCCGTCGATACCAATATTTTTATCTTTGCTTATGATGAAGTTTATTATATGATGAAGAAAAAATGTTAATTATGTTTGTACGATATAAGTGTCTTACCAAGTCCTTTTTTATATATGTTAATTCATGTTGCAAATAGATGAAAGGGTAAGATGTAGCAATGGAGAGTCTTAGAGTAAAAGCGGAACAATATACAATGGGAAAACGGGAGAACTAATCATGAGATGAATATGTTTAATTTTAAATAAATTATTAGGATATTGGTTTATAATTATTTTGATTGAAAGATTATTATCGACTTTCTTAAACTTATTTCATAATATGGATTTATAATCTATATTAGTTATGAATATTTTTTTATAAGAAAAAATTTTTAGAATTAACTGAAATTTTCAAAGTAATTTTTTCAATAGATTAATAATATTATTTCACATTTATTGAGTTCCACAATTTACAAGAGTTGAATATTGAAAAGACATTCAACTGTAATGGTCTGTAAGAGTTCGTTATAATAATATCAAGGACGAACTTTAAGGAGTGGAGGAATCACCTAAAAGTGCCTACTAACACGTAATAAGTTCTTTCACTCGCATTCGGTGTGTCATGCATATTATAAGCTCACGAATGTGCCTGATACGCCCGAATGATTCTTGGATCCGCTGACGAACAATGGTGGCTTGGATAGGCTGACGACAATTATTTATTATGGCATCCAAAATAGGTAATGACATGTCAACACTCATACCCATCTGACTCAAAAACCTCCACAACAGAGACATGCTCAAAAACTAGTGAAGGAACACCATTAGGAGAAACGACAATGATTGGTCTTATAAGCCTTGTCACCATCCATAAAAATTCGGCGGCTCAAGGCATCAAGTTGCTCAAATTTGTAAGTAAAATTTGGATAAAAAATTTCATTCAATGACAAAACAAAGTAACATTCTGGTGGATAAGAGGTGAATCTATTTGTTAAATGAAATCCACAAATGCTTCAAGATGAGATTTCGAATCAAGCGAGCCCATATATCATCACAATGTTCAACATTTGTACTAGCAATACAAATAAAGAAAATCTACTTATAACTAGAATAAAAATTGGAGCCGAATTATAAAGATGAATCCGTCAATGACTATGATGTACCTAAATTAGTACCATTAGTGGCACAAACAAGTTGTTTGTTGGCTAATCCATTTGCATATCAAGTTGAAGAGGAACCCTAGTTTAAAAAAAAAAAAAAAAGGATCTTTAAATTCAGAAATATGTTATAAAAAGATATCAAACATTGATATAAAATATTTAGACCCTACAATAACCAATATCATACATTGCACAATTTTACAAAAATAAAAGGGAAAGTAATATGTTGACATCATCAAAGTACCTGTAAGAGTACAATGATTAAAAATGGAAGTCATCACAAATTCTAGGATGAAAATGACTATAAAAAAATAACTACTTCCGCACATATGTTCAACGGTATTCATGTGAAAACTAGATCTTGACAATACACCGGTTCTGTAGGCAGAAGTTCAAAAAATAAGAATATCATGTCCCACCTTGAACATAATAACTTGACCCTATTGGTGGTTAACCATATTGTGTCTCCATTAGACCCAATAAATTAGCAGTCATATTTGCAGTAGTTTTCTGACCTAGATAACATCCCTTATCTTTATGGTTAAAAAGAGAGAGAGAGAGAGAATGAATGATAAAGAAACAAAAAAAAGTATTTCTCTTTTAGATATGTAAATAATTCATGCATAGCTATAACTCCAAGGGGATTACACGAGCTGGTCCAGTAAAACCAGAAGAAGTGGCAAACGCATTTGGATTAAATCCCAAGACTAGATTGGGAATATTGAGCATATGAATCATTGAGTATACGATTCATCCATTGGGCTCCTGTACAACGGACTATAGTATCTACGATGTAGGTGTTGGCTCCAATTCCATGAGAATTGATAAAATAATCATGAAATGGACTTTTAGCAAGCGAAGAGACCTTTAATTGACCCGACGACTGCATATTCGTGTTAAACAAATTAGAGAATGAACAACTAATTTGTTTCTCATTGTCCCTCACAGTGGAAGGACCAACTTCGAAAGCATATTCCATAATATGATCCGTCGTAACGTCAAATAGGAAGTTTGTTCAAGTGACAACAACAACATTAGTCACATTTATAGAACATATATATATATATTTATAATGCCCCGACCTATGTAGGGCCGTGACTTTGTACTTACTTAACTTACTTCTTGATTCAAATACTTTAAACTTACTGAAAATTCCTCATACATTAAACTTTTTTTCTTTTAAACTTTATTTTAAACTTGACTTATCATCATACATATTTATATGTACTCACTCGAGTACCAAGCTTTCACACCTCATTTGAAAGCTATCATATTCAAACCGTAGACCAAACCCGACCTAGTGCAGGTTGGTAAGACGCGAGGCAACTTGTTGCCATCATACTTGAAACTTTTCCTTACCCATACCATCACTTCATTATAATGTAACATAAACACATTTTACAAACATATTTTATTTTCCAAAACCTGTGGTGGTGTCCATCCCACATTTCACAGTTGCAGTGCCAGCCCTCCACAGTCTTGCATCAAGTATTGCCGGTAGGTTACTTACCTACAGCATGAATATAAGTAATGAGCTTATGCTCAGTACGTATAACATTCAATCCGTAAAACATTTTACCAAAAGAATGCATGAACCAATTATGCTTTCTTATGTTGATTTGGTTTCTGGGCCTTTTACAAAACATGAGTGCACGTACCGTGGCATGTAACCATGGAATGATTGGGGTGGCCAGTTCAATCCAACTTAAACCATGAGCTACACTGTTTAACATGGAGTAGTTAGGGCAACCAATCCAATCCAACTCAAACCATGGACTATACCGTTTAAACCCGCCCTCGTGGCAAGTCGGTATGACACAATAACATTAGCTTATCTAATCTCATGACTTAAAAACATGTTCTTACCATGTGGTTTAATATTACTGAACATGCTCATGATGTCATTATATCAAAACATATAACATAACATAACATAATATCAACCATAATATATAACATCATGACATAATACATCGTAACATAAAGTATCATAACATACAACATTTGTAAATCATGTAAATCAATTCATAATTCCTTGAAAAACATGTCATGCAACAAAAATGTTTTGTCTATGTTGTAAGCGGAGTTGTACTTACCTGTTACATTACGTCCTGAGTTTGTTGCTCTTATCAATCGCAACAACATATTAACTTCCTGTTTTCAAAAAGGACATAAGGTAATGATCGTCCTATCTTATCATAAATGATAATCATTAAACGTTGGTATCCTAACCAACATTCTTGAGTAACCCTAGTTATATGTCCCTCACATCTTCTTATGATAACTTGTTCGGTTACTCGTTGTAACCCTAGGGCTCATAGCCCAACCAGACTTAAATAGTATCTTGTTAGGTTACTTCAAGTAACCCTGGGTACTCAGCCCAGTCATACTTGAATAGTGTCTTACTAGGTTACTATTAGTAACCTTGGGCCTAAGCCCAATTATTTTAAATTCATATCCCATTAGGTTAATGTGGGTAACCTTGGGTTTTAGACCAAATTAATTTTGAATGATACCCTATCGGTTTACTAGGGCCCAAAAGTATTACCCCATTAGGTTACTATTAGTAACCATAGAGTGTTGTGGGTAAGGCCCAACCTAATAACTTGAGTATCCTAACCGGTTACTATCAGTCATCTTTTTGTCATTATACCTTCAAAATACTTTTTGGCCCAAGTATTTAATTTTTTCTCTTTTCTTGACAAACTTTGTCAAGTTTTCTCTTAAAAATCTTTTGTAAAACTTTATATTTTTTATAAAAACCGTATTTTTATAAAACCGTAACTTTTAAGCAAAAACAGTTAAAAACTGTCAAACTCTGAAAACAATCTTTGAAAATAGTTTCTTAATTTCAATATCAGTGCATGTGCAGGGATTTCCTACTTTTGCACTGTTTTCTGAAAATCCTGTGCAGGAATTTCCTGTTTCCTGCACAGTTTTTAAGATCTAGTTTTATCTTAATAATATGTTTAGAATTTGAAAAAACTTTCTTCATGAAAGTTATAGACCTCAAATAATACTACAACTTTATTTTCTTCCTCAAAACCTAATTCTACCTTTAACTTGTTCATATCCCTGGTTGAAACCGACTGGCTGTGCACAGGGTCTGGGCAGACCAGAACTCAGGTTTTCACAAAAATAGAAGCCTTTAGAGCTTATGTTTCAAAATATGTCCAAGCTGTCCCCTAGGATTTTCAATTTTCTACAACTTTTTAGTTTTGAGTTTTCCCAAATTCGGCCTCTAAGGGCCTCAAAATCACGTTTCCAGAAAGCTGTCCAATTTTACCCAAAAACTGACAGTTTTGTTTTATGTCAAATTTTACATAAGATTACGCGCACACTACCTCAAATGATTAAAATCGTGAGCCTACATCAAGCATGCAGTGTTTTAATGTGAGTTTTTCATCATCATACATTGGTTCATACCCATGCAACCCGTGTGGTATTCTTATACTAAACTAGGGTTTTAGGGTTGGTTTTTGTCCTAGATTCACATACCAATCTCATTCCATCATCCATGCATAACATACTTCTTCTTGAACATATGGGGACATATAACAAACACCTACTAGGCATACACACATACCACAATTTCTCTTAAGCATATCATTAAAAACATGCATCAAACCATAAATCAAGACCAATAAACCCTAATCAAGCACATATCAAGCACTCTAAGCTTTTGCATGGAAAATAAATGGTGAGCTTATGCTTTTACAAACCCAACTTGAAATACACATAAACTTTTGAATCAAAACTTAATTAAGAAACTAGAGGATGAAGAGGATTACCTCAAGGTCCAAGAGAATGGATCTATCCTTTGGTTGAGAAATTTTCTTCTCACTCCATCAACACCAAAAAATCCGACCTCTCTCTCTCTATTTTTTTTTTCTTTGGCTCAGCTCCTAGGGGGGAAAAAGGCTTAAGAATGAGCTAGAAAGTTTGGGTTTCACTAAGTGGTCACAAAGTGATCCCACCTCACCTATTTATAGGTGGAAATTCTAAATTTTCCACAATTATTTTTATTTCACAAATTCCCCTTGAATTTACATATTTGCCCTTAAAAACAAATGTTTTCCCTCCCTTATCCCTAGGATGGCCGGCCATTATGGGTTTCTTGGAAACCAAGTTTTAAAAAAAATCTTTTCAAACTTATCTCTAACTTATTTTCCTTATTTTCCAAGGTAACCAATGTAACCAAGCTTGTAACAAATCATTGGCCTAGTTGGAGGCTTGTTTAGGAATATCCATAAATTTCATAAATCAATAATTACAGTTATCCATAATTACTTACTTTTTTTAAAATTACACTTTGACCCCTAAGGATAAAATATTTGCACTTTAGTCCTTGTGAGGTGGCGGCTAAGGTGGAGCCACTTGGCTTCCAATTAGTACATAATTATCCACTTAATTCTAAAAATCCCTTAATATAAATATGCAGTCCATTTCCTTATTAATTCAGATAATATTAATACTGTTTTTCACTAAAAACAATACTGTCATACTGGACTGCAGTCCAAAATTCATCTGAGTAAAATTGGACTGCGTATAAATTTTTTTCTTATAACTTGGAGCTACTTGGCCCTTATTGTTCTAAATAATGTGCTTGATTTTTCTAGGGTGGTCTTGAACCTTATTCTTGCTTATTTGTCCGTAATGATGGTTTATTACAATTTCCATACTATTAATTACACTGCAGTCCTGTCTTAGTCAAACTTTAGGTCAACCTGGTTAAATTTTAAACAGAATAAAAATCATAAATTCATATTCTGCCCTTTTTTCAAAAGGTCTCATGCTTGACTAAACAAACTATTATTGAGTATCGTAGCTAATTAACCGAGAACTTAACATATACTGATATTCAACTAAGATCATGAGCTTCATATCGACATACATGATTCAGTCTTAGATTTTCCTTACCTCTAAGGAAATCATAAGTTCATCACAATTTCGGGTTATTACAATATTAACCATTGAACATGAGTTATAAGAAAGAGAAACTCACTTAGACAAGTATGCTCTGGAGGTTGAACAAAATGTTGATAAATTTAGGCCCGGCTAGCCTAAACTCCAGTATTGGTGAGAGGAATTGATATGTCCTAAACGTCTCCACTTTGAGACACTAAAAGGCTAATAATTGAATTAGAATTTTGCATATCTTCATACAAATCGACTTCCTCTTTGCCTAATTAAAAAAAAAAGTTAGTAAATCTTTTGTTTTCTGAAATGGAAAAAAAAAATAGCACACAATTAAAAAGAAAAAAAAAAGAAAGAAAACATAACCAGTCTGCCATATTTGAGTGATATATACCTACAACACCATCTGCATTAAAAAAGAAAAAAGAAATAAATAGTCAGCAAAATAAAGAGTTTATATATGCAATATTTATTTATGATAGAAAGTTTACCATTAATTTTGGTTATCTGAGAATTTTCATGAAAAACAAACAAGATTGAATCGTTCTATGAAATTGGAGATGTTAGAAACATCTTGCAAACTATGAGTGAACTCTATGGCTCTGTAACAACCCATACATCTATTTGGTATGATATTGTCTGCTTTTGACTTTATGCTTCCACATTTTTGCTCTTGGACTTTATCCCAAAAGATCTCATATAATTAGAAAGTAGTCTCTTTACTTATGAACCATCACATATATCTATTCCCAAGCGATGTGAGGCTGCACCGCTTACCATTTTCTTTGTGGGGACTAATATCTATCACAATCACCTCTCCTTTTAGAGCCCAACATCTTCGTTGGCCACATTTCTGGTTGGGTGTAGGCTCTGATACCATTTGTAACACTCCCTTTTAGGGACATCATGATTTCTTCATACTATATATAATATACTAACTCAAAAGATAGTGGAAGTATGATAGTAAACATATTATCTCAGGTTTAAAAGGAATCTTCGAACGAAAAGTTAGAATAATTTTTTTTATGATTTTAGTTAAATCAGAATTTTATTTCTAAACCACTAAGCTTCATTTAATTTACTGATTGCTTAAAACAGAGACTTGTACATTTAGTTATGGATTTTTAAAGTTATATTAATTGCTGGATTAAAAAAATGGGATTTTTATAGTCAGTTTATATCATATTTTTCATGACCTTAACGAACTCGAAATGGAACGAGTAAGATGTCAAAAGAATGCTCTTGGTATCTATTTTAATTGAAAGCAAGAATAATAAGGTTTTGATATTCATATAATTTATTATGAATTACCTCATAGAGGCTGACAATTCAATTACGAGATTTGAGTTTTGTTTTGTAATATGTTTTTGAAAGCCTTAAAAACATCAAAATCCATCATATGTTATACCGTTAGAAAAATCTGGGAATTTAGTTTCTAATGCCACTGAAATTAGTGAATTTCATTACGAATGTGACTTTATATGATATTTCTTATAACCGTATCGAATATGTCCTTACATGATGATATGTTTAATGTGATGTTATGGTGTTATGTGGATGATTCATAATAAGTATGAGTTATATAGTGATTTTTATAATGGTATGAGTTATGATTATGATATGATGAATCCTTTTGAATTTCATGAAATTAAGATTATGTCGTACTTTTATAGCATATGAAAACTACGAAAGTTTTACGCATACCAAGAGAACTTAAAGTCGCATTGTCGAATGAAGAGTAGTAAGTACAGAAAAATTCAAGAACAAGATAAGTGCATTTGTCAAACGCAACATGTTTGTTCAAAATTCTATATGGTTTTAAATGATATTAAATCACATAATGTTTTGACAACGGATGTTCTTTATGAGATTTATTTTCAATGAGGTTTTTATTGAGATATGTGACGTACAATGATGATTTTTTTAAATTTATTTATGAACCTCATTATTTTTATAGAAGAGATATGATAAAAAAAAAATGTTTAATAATCCTAGAGGCAATGTACATCGTCTTAACTTAACTTCTTAATATCTTACATATATAAAAGAGTGGATAGAGGATGGTGTCGAGCACAAGGATCGTAGATGGTTGCAGATAAAGATTAGGTCAAAGTCTAAGGAGGAAGAGGCTCGGTGGGGATTTGTGCGTTATGGTATGGCGGGTTATCGGAACGGAACTTAAGTTAATTTATACTTCATTTAAATTTATGGTTAAAGAATTGTACTTTCTGAAGTTAGGTTAGGTTGTTTCTTTGGAAAATTATTAGGATGTCTTTCACGAGATTTTTTTCTATCAAGACCAAGTTTCGCCATTACAAGACAAGTGATTTGTTTTAATATTTGATTTCATATGCCCTGAGAGTTCCTAGCCAAACACAGTCCGGTACTAATCCACACAAAGTGTAAAATCCATAACTTATCCAACAACAAGCTAAAGGAATGAAAAATGTATTCAAACCAAGATTTCCACCCTTTCATCAGTCAGACACAAACTATAAAATGTATTGGGGAAAGCAAAAGGTCTCTATTTAAAATGACACAAACTCAACATAACATCGGCAGGAGAAAGACATGAATGTTTGACTTCATCGCTGTACAGGTTGTAACACCAAGAAGGAGACAATGAGTCAAGGGTCATCTTTTTATCCAGTTAGTATGTTACACTTTTCTTAACACTAATATTAAAACAATCAGGTATTTTCAGCATTTGAGGCTCAAGCAGCCTATGAAGGCTATCAAGCCAGCCCTTGGTTTGGAAGGGCTTGCCATGAAAACAAACCACATTCAAGGTGAGAGCTTAAGCACAGGTAGTTGCAAACCAAATTATGTGATCATGTTGGATAAAAACGAATAACATAAATCCTAATTATTTCTATCTAGTTCACCAAAAATTTCTTCTATCTACAAATAATAATAATAATAATAATGATAATAAATAAATAAATAAATAAATAACCACCTTATGAAAGTCTATTTGCAATCACAAACAAGAAAGAAAAGGAAACAATAGAAAGAAAATAGGGAGCATAATTTAAAGGGGGGAAAAACCAAACAAGTCTGTACTAAAAAATAAAAAACAGAATTTTAAAGATATGTTTATACCATTGATTTAATTTTAGATGGAAAAAAAAATAAAAAAAGAAATGATGTGTAATTTGGTGTAAAATCAAATATCTCAGCTTCATACTTTTAATGTAGTAATGGAATTTAATAATATGGATGCATTAATTTAGGTTAATTAACTTATCTAATATTATCTTAGATTTGATTTTATGCATCCATCGGGTCCCCTTGCTAGCTCACAAACTCCAAGAAAACATCACGGAACAGTTTTTGGTGGTTCGTCACTATGCCAGAACTATCCTGGAAAGGACAAGAAGAAGCAAAAATCACCTCCCCCCTATCCTAGGTATAGGCATAGGCCACAGGAGCAATCCCAGTTAAGGACTGTACCCATGTGGCAGAATGATGTAGTCTCAAGTTATTTCAGATAATTTCGTGAAGAACTTATTTTATTGGTAAGGTATTTTAATTTTAGAATTTATTTGTTTGAATAATAATTATCTTGGATAAGATAATGATTTATAATGATTTTAATTAAAGGATTATTATCTTTATATAAAAATCACAATTTAATTTAAATTTAAAAGCAAACATATTATTTGAATTCGAATTACATGAATTCAAATAAATAATTATCTATGAATATGGATACTATTTTACTTATACTCAAAAATTCAAATTTAATAGAAATTTATTAATTAAATATTTATTGGATGTTATAAATATTTGATTGGTGGAGCAATTTTTGACAACCTCACTATCTGTCTGCGTTTTTTAGAAAATGGAGAGAGAAAATCTTCAGTTTTTTTTTTTTTTTTTTTTTTTTTGCTCAGGGATTCTTCATAAAATAAGGGCTTTTAGCATTGAGAAAGGAGAGATGGACAAAAAAAAAAAAAAACACTATTTTTTGATCGGAAATTCTACGAAGTATGCCTTCACACAATCGTACTTAGAAGAGTAATAGCATGGAAGATCAAGTAGTTGGTGCTTATTGTCTAAAAACTTGTTTGATTATCCAAAATTGATTGTCAAACCGATATGCATTTGTGTAAATTAATTATTGTATATAGCAATATGGGTTTGTTCGATTCTATTAACATGATAAAGTTTTTAAAATCCACCACATTAGACTTTTTGCTGCTAAATTATTCTCTCCAATTTTTCCTTCAGAGATAGTGATAAATCCCCGAGATCGGATGGCTTCACAATGGGTTTGTTCCAAGATAGAAGATAACTATTATGTTTAGTTGCTATATTTTCTAGTGTATAACATTGAAGTAAATTTTCAGAAAACTGAAAAAATGTTTAAATTCATCCCATTGATTTTTTGCCGCAGATTGATTATCTATTTCGAGATCTAGTTTATAACATACCTAAAGTTACGGCAGCACAACACACACCATAGTCAATCACTAAGTTTTTTACTAAGTTTTTTAATAAATGGCCCAAGTTTTTAAAAATTAGCTAAAATGCCTTTTTTTTTTTTTCTTTCTTAGAATAGTCAATCAATTTTGTGAATAGTAAATCACTGATTAACCATAATATAATCAGTTTTTGTAGTCAATCATTGATTAACCATAGTCAATCACTGATTAACCATAACCAATATCAACAATTTTTCAGTCGATCAATGATTAACTGAAGTTAATCACAGATGGATCATCGGTTAATCACTGATTGACTAACCATTAATATCAATTTTTGCAGTCAATCAATTACAAGTTGACCATAACCAAAATCAATAACTTTGCAGTTAATCAGTAATTAACTATGTTAAATCACTGATTTACTGTTAAAAAAATTAAAAAAACAAAAACAAAAACAAAACAAAAACACCTACTCATTATCCCCCTCTCTCTCTGCTCTTCTCACATAGGATTTTGGCTCTGTAGTGGTGTGGCTTCATCATGGTAGAGAAGATGATCACAAAGGCAGTGACGGGGTGGCGCTAGCATAAACGACGAACTTAGAGTTTGTGTGCTTCTGATCAGACTATCAGATATGGAGTAGGAAATCAACTCGGACAGCTCTGATCTTGCCAATATGAGGCCACGTGTAAAGCTTTGACAGTAATTAGGTTGGCGATGGATATAGACAAGATGGCAGTGGCTCGTGTGGAGATTCACCATGGAAGCGCGATCAAAGCTGCTAGATTGTGAAATCAGAGTGTCGGCCATTGTTGCCAAGAATCAATCGCGATCGAGATCTCTGTTGCGATTAGCTCCTCCCAGATGCTACTGAGGTGAAGATGTGGTCGTTGATTTTCGTCACCATCATGGAAGCTCAATTGCAGATTTAGGAAACGGTGGAAGATCAGTTACAAGAGAGAGAGAGGGGGGGGAGGTGTTTGGGGAAAATGAAAATTAATTGAGCAAAACATATACATTAGGCCATATAACCAAATAATAAAAAGTTGAGCTATCTAGTAGATTAGATAGTTAAGTTAGGCCACCCACCCTAATACAATGCTTGGCAACATCTTTGTATTGTATAGTTTAATACAAAATCAAAAATTAATGCAATACAGACTGTAACATCTTATAAGAGAAAAAACCTATATAATAGGTTGTATTGTATAATTACGTCTAAATGATTATATTTAAAAACAAAATATAGTGGATTTTAGTACAAATATTGGGTTTTCGGACAGGGGTCGGGGTTGAAGTTGGGTTTCAGGGTCCAGGTCGAGGTGAGAGTCAGGCTTGGGGACATGATCAGGTTTCGGGATAGGGTCGAGGTCGGGTTTTAGGGTCGGATTTAGGGATGAGGTCGAGGTCGGGTTTCAGGGTCAAGGTCGGGGTCGGGTTTCAGGGTCAAGGTCGGGGTCGGGGTTGAGTTTCGATTATGGGGTCAAGACGGGGGTCGGACTCAAGTTTCGGGGTCAGGGTTGGGGTCAAAGTCAAGTTTTGGGATGGGGGTCGAGGTTGGGTTTTATGACGAAGGTTGGGGTCAGGGTTGGGTTTCGAGGCATGGTTAGGGGTCAGGTTTTGGGGTCAGGGTTGGGTTTCGAGGCATGGTTAGGGGTCAGGTTTTGGGGTCAAGGTCGAAGTAGGGTTTTGGGACGGGAGTCGGGGTCGAGGTTAGGTTTTGGGTTTAGGGTCGGGGTCGGGGTTGGGGTCAGGTTTAGGGATGGGGTCGGGTTCGAATTTTTGGGTCAGGGTTGAGATGGGGGGTCGAGGTCAGCATTGGGTTTCGAGGTCATACTCGACCCCCATCCCGAAACCCAACCCTAACCTACCCCATCCCCAAGCCTGAAACTCGACCTCGACCCCGACTTCAAAACCTGACCCTAACTCAACCCACATCCCGAAAAATGACATGAAACCCGACCCCCATCCCTGAGCCCGAAACCCAACCTCGACCCTAACCCCAAAACCTGACCCCAACCCGACTTGAAATATGACTCGACCCACGTCCCGAAACCAGACTAGACCTCGACCTTGAAACTCGATCCCGAAACCTGACCCTTGATGCGACCCGACCCTGACCCCAAAACCAAATTCCCGATCCCGAAACCCAACCCTAACCCTGAACCTCGATCTCGACCCGTGAAACCCATTTCCGGCCCCAAAACCAGACTTGACCCGAAACTAGACCCCAACCCCGACCCGAAACCTGACTTCGACCCCAACCCCAACCCGGATTATGAAACTCGACTTCGATCCTCATCCCGAAATCCAACTCCGGTCTTGGGGTCATAACATAAATTTTATCTTTTGAAAGTTCAATTTTTAATACAATTCTATACGATGATAAACAAACAACATACTTTATTGTATAATATTGTAATACAATGCAAAGCCAAACATCATATTGTATAATAAAAATACAATACACATTATATAAAACAGTACAATATAATACGCCATGCCAAACATGCCCTTAGGTGCTTAAATTATACAATGAAAGAGACAAAATAGCCGTAAGTAATGGCTATTACTAGCTAGGCTTTCGCTTGAGTTTTAGACGTACGACAAGTGAGGAAGCAAATAGTTTGATAGTTAGTGTGCAACAAGTAGTTTTTTATTTTTATTGGGAGAATCTGTGGTAGAGACCGGGTCTCTACCGGTACAGTCTTTTTTTAGGCCGTTGATATTTAATCGAACGGTTGAAATGTTGTTGGCATACCATACTTATCATACACCTTACCTCATATTACCCTTCCCACCCAAAGTCTTCTCCGTCGCCGGCAACTTTCCCGCCACTAGTGATGGATGCCAGCAACCCAATCCCGACACCGGCGACCCACCACCGGCCCCCCCACCATCGGCCCCAGCCCCGGCCGCCCCCTCCCCCACTGGCACCCCCCTCTCTCTCTTCCCCTCTCTCTTCTCCTCTCTCTCTCTTCCCATCTCTCTCTTCC
>JAFMPE010110684.1:284-12853 GCA_024759925.1 Ficus religiosa | reverse complement strand
ACACCCTTAATTGTTCTTGGTGGAATAAATTGTCTTTAATTGTCCAAAGACTATAGAAATATATACCATCTAGTTTTTCTTTTTTCTTTTTTCTTTACATTAATTATGGAGTTATGTATGAAATTATCACTAGATTATATCTTAATCACATACCATCTAATATCTTGTATGCATACAACCATTGCATCTGTAAAGTCACATGAAGCATAGATTGTCTGCACAACATGATTTGACAAATATCTCAGGTGTCAACATCTTTTTATTTTTCAACCAAAAAAAGAAAAAAAAAAAAAAAGAAGATCTTTTCATTTTGAAGGTAAACTCTATATAAATGGCTATTGAAAAAGTATCATGGAAAATGAATTTGAAAGTAACTTCACCAAGATGATCATATGATATCCATGTACTTAGAGATTTTTATTGGGCGCACACATGTTTATTTTCGTTCTAAGTTACGTGGTTCAAGAAAATAAGGGGACCATTAGGCTACTTATGAGAAGGAACTCAAAATGTTTTCGATTCGTGATTCATAATTTAGAAAAGGTCTTTTTATTTATTTATTTATTTTAAATTACTAAAATGGATGCTCAAAAAACAGATAAAAATAAAAGATAATTTGATATTTTTTCTAAGGGCTTCAAGCACATTTTCATCATCATTGTCAGTGGAAGTCATTTCTTTACAATTTCTTTTTTTTTTTTTTGTTTGAATATTTACATTGAAAGGTTTTTGTTTACAAATTTTATTTCTTTGGATTCAGTTTTAAGATTTAGCACCTGCACGTCACATGCATCACGTGAGTTAAGTCTTGATTCTGTTTCAATTTAGCTTCAACAAATACGTGAACACTTTTTTTTTTTTTGGTATTAATTTTTGTCAATTATATAAAATCATGATTGCATTTCTAACAAAAAGAAAAAAGCGAAAAATCATATTTGTTTACTGTTGTCTTTATAAACATTGTTATATATTTTTAATTTATATAATCATTGATTCGATCAACAACCAGTAAAACGTCATAACAAATGATAATATGACGTTTTATTGTAATGTGGTCTGTAAAAACGACATATCGTGTCTTCAAATGCAGTCATGCAATTAGACTACACGTCGTTTATTGTAGGAAGATAACGCCATTAGCCAAACGAGCTGTGATTTCGCTTGTCGTTTTACAAGAGTGGCTCCTTTCCATCGGTTAAGGAAAAACGTCTACAAAATATACCGCACATGTATTTTTTTTCCCTGAAGAAAATAACAAATAATTCTTCCGCTCGAAAACGACAAGAAAATTGAAAACATTATATCAACGCAAGACAACAAAGCAAAGATAAATTAAAAAAAAAAGCAAAAACGAAAATGTTTAAAAAGAAAAAGAAAAAAACGACACAAAAACAAAGCAGAAAATGACAAGATTAGTAAACAACAAAAAAGCGAAAACGGATCAATGCGGATAAACGACATCATAAAAGCAACATCAATAAACGATTTCCACGCAAAAAAAAAAAAAAAAGGTGAAATACGATACTATTTAAAAAAAAGGGGAAAACCAAAAAAAAAAAAAACCCGAAAAAGTCATTTAAACAAACCAAAAGAATGGGAGTGACGACAAGGCACATAAGGCGAAACTACAATAATTGTTTGTTTGATTAGTCAATTGGATATAAATTTTTTAGGATAGAGTTGGTTGATTTTAAGAATTACTTATAATTTTTGTTTATTTTTTAAAAAAGAATAAAAATTAAACAATTTTAGTTGAAGATGACAAATCAAACGCACCCTAAATATGGACAGGAAAATAGAAAATGAGGACATTAATGAAACGATAAGTCGACAACAAAACAAAAACAATCACCAAAAGAAACGACAATAAAAGAAACAAAACAACACCGAGAAGGTTAAACAACCATGGTGAGTAAATGACAACGACGTTGACAAGCAAAATAAAAAAAAAAACTAACAACGACGTTAGAATGAAACGACATAAAAATAATAAACGACAACAAATAGGAAAGCGACACTGCGACAGCCACCAAAATAAACTAATAGTAACCTTAACGAAACCGAAAAACGATGACATCAGAGAAACGACAACAAGGTTAAAAATAAAAAATTTTCCTTATTTTTTTTTTCAAAAGTGTAAATTGCAAAAATAAAAAAGTTTTTTATTGGAGGGCAATTTGTACACCCTCGAACTCCCTGCCCTCTCTCTCCCTCTTTCTGCGATCTGAAACCTCACACTATTCAGATTACGTCGCTCTTAATCTCCCTAGAGATCTCTCTCTCTCTCTCTCTCTCTCTCTCTCTCTCTCTCTCCCAATCGTCCCCCCACGATCTCTCCGAGTTTCACCTTTCTGGTTCTGATCGCTTCTCTCTCCATCTCCCTCTCCCTCTCTCTCTCCTCAAAACCCGTACGAATTTTTTTAGGGTTTCCGTGAGAACCTGTTTCATCCCAGGCAAGTTGTTTTCCGGCGAAAGCTTTTGCAATTCTTGGGATTCTTCCCTTTTTTTGGTTGATTTATATCTGTTTGGTTCCCGAGAAAACGGAAGATGTAAATAAATATCGAGCTAAGAAAGGGAAAACCAAAAAATAAAAAAGCGAAGGTTTTTGTATTTGTAGCTCAGTTAATATAGCCCCCAAATCCTGTGCAAGATTTTTATCTTCGTTCATATGTTTTCAATCAGGGTTCTCGGTGGTTTTCTGACAATTTGGGAATTATTACTCAGCAATATTTGGGAGATATGTGTGTGTGTTTGTGTCTGTCTGTATCTATATGTTTCTATTTTTAATAGGAAGCCATAGGTGAACTTATGCTAATATTCTTGAGGTTTTACATTTGTTGGTGCATAACTTTTTTTCCGAAGGCATTATGTTTAAGTGTACGGCTTATGGGAAAGTTTAGTTTATTGATTAATGCGGTTGAACGTGTATTTTTGTGGTTGTTTATTAAGCTTTTTGGTGCTCAAAGATTGTGATTTTGAGAATTTGTGCTCGGTTTGGAAAGTGTAGTTTCCTACTCTTTGATACCCTATGAACTAGGATTGATTTAAAAAAAAAAAAAAAGATTTATTATGGTATTGGTATTGTTTTTTTGTTATTGGTTGTGGTGGGGGTATTTAGGGAAGAATAAGGTGAAAGTAAAGAAAAAGCTTAGATTTTTAAGGGCAATATGATGTTCATACAATTGGAAGAAGATAAACTTAGTGAGAAGTAAGGTCATTGCTATGTCATTGAGCCAAGCGGGAAATGGTTTTAAAAATCAGGAGAGCCGGATTTAGATAGTATTGATAAGTTTTTTGTACTAAAATACTCATGAGGTGGTTAGAGGGTATAATGGGGAAGAATAAGATGAAAACAAAGAAAAAGATATAGTTTTTAATGTGCAATATGATGGCCATACACTGTAATTGGAAGAAGATAAGCTAGTGAGAGGAAAAGAGTAGATTGCTACTTTATCGAATGGCAAGCGGGAAATGGTTTTAAAAATCAAGTGAGAAGGATTTAGATTAAGTATTGGTGTGTGTTTAATATTTCAATACTCATATTACACTTCAGGGTTAGTGAGTGACATCATCAGCTTTTTATTTGTACTTTGTTCTTTTTGAAAAGTGCTATGTATTTATTCAAGTAAGGATGGAGCTTTAATTTCTTTCTTTGGTCTTTCCAGGTTGTCTGAAATTTGTTTGAATGACCGTCCAACAACAGTTAAAACATGACATCGAGTATGTTGTCTGGAGACCGAAGGTATAATGCAATTTCCTTTCTCTCAGTTTAGTATGCTTTACTAGTTTTACTATGATAAATTTCTTAGTTATTTGACTATTATTGACCATGAAAAGTTGATAATCATTACTTGTCTTGATAGCAGTGACATAAAGCTGATGCAAAGCTTGAAGTTTATGACATGAATATTGAATAATTTGCTGCAGACGCCTTCATATTTTACATGTGTGGTTCTTCTATGGTCATGTTTTGTGATTTATCAACATTCTTATTTCTGTTTTTTTGCAGGTGGGCTTCTTCGGCCAGAAGAGGTGGCATGACTGTTTTGGGGAAGATAGTTGTTCCAAAGCCAATTAACTTACCCAGTCAAAGGTATTTGGTTCTCAGTTATTATTGTTGTTGTTGTTGTTATATATATATATATATATATTTTTTTTTTTTAAATTTTGAATTAAGTTAAGTTTACGGGGTGGCTAGTTTTCCTGACCTACATCGTTTTTCCTCTTTTATTTCAAGGTCTGAAAATCATGGTCTGGACCCCACTGTGGAAATTGTACCCAAGTGAGTAATCTCTCTCTCATCTCTTTAAAATTAAATTTATGTGCATATTCATGCAATAATTTCAATACTTTGTGGTTTGTTACTGAATTCATGATTGATTATCATTGCTTGAATTGGATACCTGCCTGTAGGGGTACCCTTAGCTGGGGCAACAAATCATCTTCTGCATGGGGTTCCTCATCGCTGTCTCCAAATACTGATGGCGGTGCTAGTTCACCAAGTCATCTCAGTGGCCGCCCATCCTCTGGAAGTGGCACTCGCCCATCAACTGCAAGCAGCGATAGGGCTTACGAACCTCCCTCTGGTCCAAATTCTAGGCCAGCATCAGCTTCCGGGGCATTGACATCAAACCAGACATCACTGATATCATTGCGTCCTCGCAGTGCGGAAACAAGACCTGGTAGTTCTCAGTTGTCACGGTTTGCTGAACACTCTGAACATACAGGGGCATGGAATGGTGCTGGGACTGCAGAAAAATTGGTATGGTGAAGCTCAGTGCAGAATCTTTCTGTTGTAGCATCAGATGTACATGCAACGACATAAATATTTTTTAGATTAAGTTTCAATTTTTGCGTAGCCCATCATGTATGTTAACGTTTTTTGGAGTCCTTTTTTTATCCTAAAGTTCAAATTGAGGAGTTTTCATTTGGTAGGAAGCTGCCTTGGGTTATGTAGTGTAATGGGGAATTTGGTTGGAAGATTCTATCTTATTGACTTAATCCAAATTTCTAATCCCATCCAGATTGCTTAATTATTATGTAAATGGACTTACATTGAGTTCTTCACTGTTTCACCTGTAGGGAGTGACACCACCCAAGAACGATGGGTTTTCACTTGCGTCTGGAGATTTCCCAACGCTTGGTTCAGGAAAAGAAAGCTCTGGAAAGAATGGTATTATTTCTCAAGGTTTTTATTTTATTTATTTTATATGATTATGTTTTACACGTCACTGTACATTGGTTTGACTATGCTTTATTTTATCTGTTCGATTTATAATGCCATAGCTTCACCTGTTTGCATACGCATTTCCTGTTTCATATTCTGGGACATTTGCATATGCGTTATAAAGGCAAGATAGTTGTTATAACTTGTTGTAACAATCCAGAACTGAAGCTTTTGAGAATCTGACTCTAGTTTTCTCAAATTGTGGGAAATTTGATAAATTGGTTTTAGGCTTACCATTTAGACAGTCAGCATAAAATGCAACCCCATCCCCTTTGGAAGCGTATGATAGGCTTTAGTAGAGGTACAAGGACCTGTCTCTTGTTTTAAACAATCACCCTCATGTTCGCTTGTATTGGTTATTTCAGCTCTAAAAGTTGTCCGGATATATTTTTTTACCAGTGAAGGGGAACTAGTAATTTAATTAAGACGTAAAAGTTCTATATATTAAATGAACAAATAAATAAATGATGAAAGTTTGGAGGACAATGGTGACAGCAACATTGATTTCTGTTGTACGAGTTTGAAACTGGTTATGTCTTATTTGTTCCATATGAATGTATACATTTATGTAACTGAAAATAATGAATGGCAAAGAAGATGACACTGAAAGGCAATCTTTAACCTCTACATTGATTAGGTGTGCCAACTTGGTGTAATGTTAAATCTGACGGTGCTTTATTGAGCTGTTTCCTGATTCCGAAGTCTTGATATGTTGATGACAGATTTGAGCTCTCACAGCCGTCCGGGCTCATCCTCCGGTTTAGGAACTGGAAAGGAGAGGATTGGGACTTCTGCAACTGGTCAGTGTTCTTGCTCGTAATTTGCAATCTTCCGCCTTATTATTAGCTGTCAACAGCATCATTTTTGGAACAGTAAGTGATGTTTACTTGTTTTTCTTATTCAGGTGATATTTCTGCTAGTGAAAATGTAAAAACCAACAACGTGAATTCTTGGAAAAGAGATGATCTGTCATACAATGAAGATGGAGGTCGACCGGGTATGGAGAAGTGGCAGGGGAATTCTCAAACTTACCCTGTCCCGCCACAGCACTATGATGCTTGGCATGGTATGCCAATGAATAATCCGCAAGGGGGTGTTTGGTTTAGAGGACCCCCAGGGGGGCCTCCTTATGGAAACCCTGTTCCTCCAGCTGGTTTTCCCATGGAACCCTTTCCCTATTATCGTCCGCAGATTCCAGCTACTGGTGTTCCTAATCCACAGCCAGTTCCCCCTCCTGGAGCTGGACCAAGAGGACCTCATCCCAAAAATGGTGATATGTACAGGCCTCCTATGCCAGATGCTTACGTTCAACCAGGTATGCCAATTAGGCCCGGTTTTTATCCTGGTCCAGTAGCCTATGAGGGTTACTACGGTCCTCCTATGGGCTACTGCAATTCAAATGAACGAGAAGTGCCATTTAGGGGAATGGCAGCTGGCCCTTCGGTTTATAACAGGTACTCAGGCCAAGGTGCTCCCGAGCCTGGAAATTCCCATGGAAGATCCAGTGGATATGGTTCTACTAACCAAAGTCTGACAGGAGAACAAGTAGAATCTGGTCATCCCCAAGATATTCGAGGACCATACAAAGTCCTTTTGAAGCCGCATGATGGTTGGGATAAAAAAAATGAGGAACATAGGAATGAGGGTGCTGTAGCCAACATTGCATATAGAGGAGACCAACCAAGACCATCATCCTGGGAAAATGATTGGAGATCAGATCGGAAGAAGGGTGGGGAGAGCGATGTAAGGAAAGCATCTGCTGAAGAACCTTCTTTTCAGACTTTTGACAACCGGGTTCCAGTTCCTGTCGAAGAGACGTCCCCTGAAGGTGGGGGAAATGTTAAGGCCGTTGAAGACATTTCTGGAAAGAAATCGGAAAGTGAAGTTGCTGGTTTGTCGTCAAAAGTTCCACAACCAGTTCCAACTGCCCCAAAAGATTCCAGTCTGATCCAGAAGATAGAAGGATTGAATGCAAAAGCACGTGCTTCTGATGGTAGTAGTGAAACCATGACGGTTTCCGGTGGGGAAAATCAAAGGAATAAATTTCAAGCTAATGCTAAAGCTAACCAGAATACAAATGACGCTGGTCGTGGTTCCTTGTATTCTGAGAGACCCCGTACAGCTGAAATTACAAACCCCATCTCTTGTGAAGTTGGCTTTTCTGGTGGAGAAAAAAACCATGATTCAACAGCTGGTAGCGGAAAAAATGTTTCCAGGTTGGTTATGAGATGCAGGTTTCCCTGAAAATTTCTGTTTCTGCTATTGGAAAAACACTGATATGCTGAAATACAGGAGATCGACACGTGGCATGCAATCCAGAAGCGATCCATATGGCAGAGGAAGATTCAATGCCCAAGAGGTTGAAAGCTGGCAAAAGAAGCCTTCAGTTTCAGAGCCTCCAGCTGCTGTATCAACCGTGCATTCAGAAACTTATACTGTTCACGTGCATGATCACCATGGATCTACTGAAGCGACTGAAAATTTAGGGTCACATGCTCATGGCAAGCTTGAGGGACAATCCATGCAACCGATGTTTGATCGAAGTGATAACCAGGCACAGGTATATATACATATATTAAAATTTGTATGCCTCGTAGTTTTTCCACTTCTTAAATTTACTTGGTGCTTTTGGGATTATCCACCAGCGAGCTAAGATGAAGGAGCTAGCCAAGCAACGGACGAAACAACTACAGGAGGAAGAGGAGGAGAGGATTAAGAAGCAGCGGGCCAAGGCTTTGGCAAAGTTAGAAGAATTGAACAAGCGGACACAAGCAGTTGAAGAAGGGTCAATTCAGAAGCTGGAAAATGCTTCAACTGGTGCCGTCCAGACTGGGCAAGGAGAATCTCAGACTCTCGGTGAATCAATTGGTGGCAGGAGATATGGTCCTTCAAAGTCAGTTTTGGGTTCTAAATCAAATGCTGTTGTTCAGAATAATGAGAGCCACGCCACTGGAGTTGAAAAACCCTGTTTACCAATTTGTGAAGTACCTTTAGAGGAGGAGAGGATTAAGAAGCAGCGGGCCAAGGCTTTGGCAAAGTTAGAAGAATTGAACAAGCGGACACAAGCAGTTGAAGAAGGGTCAATTCAGAAGCTGGAAAATGCTTCAACTGGTGCCGTCCAGACTGGGCAAGGAGAATCTCAGACTCTCGGTGAATCAATTGGTGGCAGGAGATATGGTCCTTCAAAGTCAGTTTTGGGTTCTAAATCAAATGCTGTTGTTCAGAATAATGAGAGCCACGCCACTGGAGTTGAAAAACCCTGTTTACCAATTTGTGAAGTACCTTTAGAGGCTCCAAAGAGTGCCTCAGCGGAACCTCTAACGATGAAGGCTCAATCCGCACCCTTGCAGCAAGAGGTAAATGGCGCGAGCGTTGCCCACACTAATGCTCAAGTTCATGAAAGTAATGTCTCTAGGCAGAAGCGTACAGGTCATAAACAAAGGCAGTTCACCGGTATAACTGAGGTGCCAAAAACTCAGACAGATGTAGAAAGTAATGCTACTGCATCTGTTGGAGTGGTAGCCGATGAAGTTCACCCAAGTGGTGGGTCAACCTTGCCTGTAAATACAAGTGCCAGTGCTGACTACTCTCTGCATCCAAGAAGGAAAAGTAGCAAGAATGGTAAGAACAAGCACAAAACAGAAGATACATCTGCTTTATCATCAACGGGATCAAAAGAAAGCAATGAAAATGTGTCTCTTGAAAGTGGTCCACCAAAGGCATCCGAACATCAGTTTGATCCAAATTTGGCAGTTCAGTTGCAGACCATTCCTAGAGACGCTGATCGATCTTCAGGGCAACACCCATCTTCACCAAATGAAGACTCCCATGGTAGAGTAAACAGCCAATGGAAACCTCAGCAGTCTCTCAGGATGCCAAGAAATCCACAAAATAGTAGAACCACAGAAAAGTTCCACAGAGGTGAAGCTGTTGTCTGGGCACCGGTTCGGTCACAGAACAAACCCGAGGTCACTGATGAAGCGAGCCCTAAGAATGTAGTGGATGGTGTTAATCCTCCTGCGAAGTCAGATAATTCGAAAAATAAGAGGGCAGAGATAGAGAGATATGTTCCAAAACCAAAAGAAATGGCGCACCAAGGAGGTACTAATCATCATCCTGTGGCTTCTGTAATCAGTCAGACCACGGCTGATGATTCTATTCCAAGGGCAGGTAACGGATCTCAAGTTTCTGAAAGTTCCCAAAATGTCGCAGTGGTTCTTGGTAAAGCAGGGTTTTCTGTGGAGTCTCGGAATGGGAATAACAGGCAAAATAAGCAGGGAAAAGTACATGGATCATGGAGGCAACGGGGATTAACAGAATCAACCGGCACGCAAGGCTTGCAAGATGGAGCATCATATGCTTCAAATGTTAATGAGAATGTGCAAAAACCAAATGAGCATGCCCATTCGCAGAAAGCTGATGTAAACTTGGTGAAAGAGCAAGAGAGATTTTCTGATGAATGGAGCACCACCGACGACTGGGGCATTTCCCACAGCTCTTACTCTGTTGAACCTGCCTCAGTGCCAATGGTAAAGGATCAGGGAGTTGCGGCAAGAGGAAGGCGACATTCAGTAAAGGGACACAAAAGCATGGGGAATAATCGTGATCTTGATCAGAGGAAGAGCAGTGGGGACACTGACAAAAGTTACACTCAATATTCAGCCGACGAGACGAGTCAGGTAGACTTGGCTGCTTCAAAAGAAAATCGAGGTGTTGGGGAACGTTCAATGTCTCATTGGCAACCAAAATCTCAGGCGACTTCAGCCAATAATCAACGGGGAAATAGACACAATTCCGGTCAAAACGTTGGTGCTGAGGCTAGCAAAATAGAGTCCAGTCGGCATGATGGGGTGTTACCTCAGCCAACAGAGGACAAAAATAGTAATGAACAGTCGAGCCAGCGTTATCAAGATCAGTCAATTTCTGAAAGAAAAAATGCTGAGCAAGCACCAAATCTCAGGCACCAAGAGCCTAGGAGAGAGAGAAAAACAGCTTCACTTAACGGACAACCCCACTTGCTGGACCAAGCTCCTACTAATCCAGTTGAACTTGCGCCAGTGAGTTTGGAAACTAGACAGGAGCAGCACACCTCATCAGGATTCCGCAAAAACGGAAACCAGAACAACCGTTTCAGCAGAAATCAGGAGTCCCGGGGAGATTGGAATTACTCCGGACAAGATAACAAGCAACATAACCTCCCTCCGAACAGAGACAGACCACGGCAAAATTCTCACTATGAATACCAGCCAGTTGGGCCATACAACAAGAAGTCCAACAGTTCCGAAGGGCCTAACGACGGTGCTGACATTTCAGGTGCAAGACGGGGAAGCGGCCAGAACCACTCGAGACGTGGTTTCTATGGACGGCAAAGTGGAGTTCGAGTAGATACTATTTATGAGTAGTGGGAGTGAAAATAAAAATTCCTTTGAGCTCGGTTTTGGTGATAAAGCCCCACTCCAATTTAATTATTAGCAGTGGCTTGATCACCCCTACGACTTCCAGGTACTGATACAGAAATGGTGTGCCCTTGAATTTTTTTTTGTTTTTTGTTTTTGGTTTTGTTTTGTTTTGTTTTTTTTTTGAGGGGACCTTGTTGAGTTTTCTGATGTTGATATTTGCGAAATCGAAGGTGCCTGATGGGTTCTGTGCGATGAGCAGGGTGGTGGCAATGTTGATGACGATTGGTGAAAAAGAAGATTTTCCGAGTGTTTATTGGGGGTACTTGGACGTGGCATAATTTTTTATAAATTTTTAACAAATGCATCTGATATGAACATTGGAATTGGCTTGTTTCCTGTGGAACCCTTTTGACATGTTTCTTGGAGCCTTGTATTTAGTGAATGAAGCTTTATTCCTCTACTTTTACGGAGGTGAATGAATTAGAGTAAATTTTTTTTTTTTTTTTTTCCTCTCAATCTGTTGTGTAGATGTCTATCTTACATTGTAGCTTGACTTGGTGGATGTCTAGAACGTTAACGGTTGTATACACCTTATTTTCCTGCCAGTTCTTCCAACGAGCCTTGTAAGTGTCAATTCCTCTTGGATCAATCTTCATGTAAAAAGCTTCTAGTGATTGAATGGGAAATTTGTGTAGGGGATTGATTTATTAAATTTTTGTTAGAGGTTGTGAGTGAGTGGGTTTGCATGTTGTACTTTTCTTGTGTATCTTAAAAAAAAAAAACAAAAAAAAGGTTATTAGTGAGTGGGAAAATTGTCTTTTTTTAAAAAAAAAAATTTTTTTTTTGAGCAATTATCCCTTTTTTATCTGTGACATCTTAGACAAACACGTTACTTTGTGATTGACTCTCTTATTTTTTTGGGTTTTTTTTATTGTTGATAATCAATAATATTAATGTACGGCATAGCTCTACTTGCAACGAAGTAATTGCATAAAATGTGTGTTTTTTTAGGTAACATTTTGTTTCATTGATTCGATTCATTCCTAGATATTAATTGCTTATGGTATCTCTTTTATTCATTTTCATGTATTTTGGTCATATTATTTATTTGGTGGGATGGTGTATATGTTTTTTTACCCCTAGTTTAGTTGGAGCAAGCATTTTTTCACTCGCTGGTTTTTTGTTGTTGTTTTTTCTTAAGATTATTCTCATTTATGCCATCTGAATTTTTGAGTCATTTTGATTTTTATATTCGAACTTTAAAAACTCTCACTCTCTCTCTCTTAAATCATAAACTTCTCTTGATCTCTTCCTCCTCCATCACCGTCTTAGTTCTTCACTTCCTACTGCATGCCGTCCGGAACTGCAGCACAACAAATTCTTGAAGGTCATCCAAGATTTAAGGGCAAATTAACATAATTATTTATTAACGGTGCAGTGGCATATGAGATGGAGTACTACATTACATGTCATATTTGTTGGTATAAACAATTAGGATAAAAATTTGAGATCCTTACTATTATTCCTGCAGTTTTTCTTGGATTTCTAAGGAGTTAGTTAATATGATCTAGCTCATAGCATCATTGTAAATGAGCAAAGAAAAACGATGGTGAGCCTCGTGAATTTTAAACTTTAAAAGTTCTCAGACATTTTCTTTTTATTTTTAGTTGCACTGAATCTTTCGTCAGTCTTTTTATTTTTTATTTTTTATTTTTATCATATATATCTTTTTTGTTGAAGAATATATATTTTTCGTATATTTATATATTACGAACATCATGCTACTTTATGTGTAAAGAGGAGTAATGTTGGAAGAGTATTCGCTGCTCAATTTCTTCTCGTGGCCCACTGTGGAAAATCATGCACTACTTTAAACTGTTTGTTAGGACTCAAGAGTCAACTGTCAACTCATGTCGGCAGCAATTTAAGAAAAAAGAAAGTCA